>CAUYQG010056862.1:0-23156 GCA_963574415.1 Tarsius wallacei | reverse complement strand
GAAGTAGCATCAGCACCACCAGCTACCAGTTTAGCATAATTTCTGCTCCTGTCCCCTAGAAAGTCTTTCTAATCTCAGATTGTATTTTGGATAAACCCGTGCCCAAATGTTCAACTGCCACTACATCAATAGGGAGTTCTTTTGGTGCTACATTCACACGGTACCCAGGTATATCCCGGGAAAAGAGTGTGACTTCTTCTTGGAGGCTTCAGTGGTGGCCAATGCCAGCATATTAACACATGCACACACACACTCACGTACACTCATGCACACCCATAGAATGTTATAAATGAAAAACATGCTCCAAATATTAATGATGATGCTTACTTCTAGAATTAATATTATAGATTATTTTAAATTTTTTCTTATATTTTTATTTATTTTACAATTGCTCTTCAATGAACAATTATCGTATTTAGAATCAGAAAAAAAAGTTTTAAAAGAAAGCAAAGTAGTGTGTAGTAAATTTAAGAAAATATTCCTTCAAAGTGCATGATTTTATTGTCATTTAGCTATAAGCTTCAGTTAGCTAGAAAATTTTATTTACATGGGATGATTTGTAAAATTACTTAATAATTGAAGGCAAATGACAATATTAGAGTCTATCGCTCCCCATAGAGAAGAAACATTCTAACGCATTTAATTTTCATGTGTCCTGCCTTCCATTCTTATATTTTATTTAAATAAATAAAGACTATGATCAACTGATTAAATAAGTCCCCTTCATCTTTATACATGACTATTCAGGAAACTCCTTAAAGTCATTTTAATGGTGTCTAAAATGATAGATTGTTCCAATAAAATATCTTTGCTTTAAAAAGCTTTACTGCCGGGCTCGGTGGCTCAGCCTGTAATCCCAGTGCTTTGGGAGGCCGAGGTGAGTGGATTGCCTGAGTCCGCGGGTTCGAGACCCGCCTGGGCAACTTGGCGAGACCTCATCTTTACAATAAATCAAAAATCAGCCGGGCATGGTAGCAAAGCCTGTAGTTCCAGCTCCTTGGAAGGCTGAGGCAGAAGGATCACCGAAGCCCAGCAGCTCGAGGCTGCAGTGGCCAGGAGCAGCCACTGCACTGCACTCCAGTCTGGGTGACAGAGTGAGACTCCAACTCAAAAACAAAACAAAACAAAACAAAACAAAAAACAAAAACTTTACAGCCCCAAACACCATCAAGATGAAGCCTGAGTTCATGGAAAAATGGCAGAGGGCCTGAAAAAGTTCAGCTTCTCCGTTCCATTTGAGTCCATTTCACACATTGAAATGACAACCATTTATCTTAATCATTTTCATCACAGGCATAATAGATGTACAATAACAACCACACAACATGACTTTTTAGAACTCTTCAGATGAAAGTAACAAAACTCCTTACAGCTAGTGTACAACGGTGCATCATAGATCTTAAGAGAGAGCTCAGGAAGAGACAGAGGCCAAGATCTGAAGAACTCTCAGGGCCACGGAGTAGGCCCCTCTTCTGCTTCGTACTTGTCTTCCTTTTCAGATAATGCCCTGTATTTCTTTCTTTTTTTTCTTTTTTTTTTTTTTTTTGAGTTGGCATCTCACTCCGTTGCCCAGACTGGAGTGCAGTGGCCGCTCCCGGCCACCGCAGCCTCGACCTGCTGGGCTCCGGCGATCCTTCCGCCTCAGCCATCCTAGTAGCTGGAACTACAGGCGCGTGCTACCAGGCCCGGCTAATTTTTGACTTATTGTAGAGATGAGGTCTCACCAAGTTGCCCAGGCGAGTCTCGAACCCGCGGGTTCAGGCAATCCACTCACCTCGGCCTCCCAAAGCACGTGATTACGGGCTGAGCCACCGCGCCCGGCCAATTCCCTGTATTTCAAGAGTGGCTCAAAGATAGTCACTCTACAGTTACTAATTTAAATACTGAGATTAAGCCAGACTGAATTAAGTTAGGTCCTCTTAGTTTTTATTCCAAAGTTTTAGAAAAGAGAACTCAGTTTGCCCCGATTTGGCAAGGAATTCTCCTTGTCCCACAATTGAAGACAATGAATCCCTCGGGTGCGGTCTTCACACATGCTTGTAAAGGCCTTTTTGCTTTTGTGGCTTAAAATATTATTTCATTATAAATTCAGGAATTCCTTTTATGGATTGGAAAGAGGATCATTGTGTGCTATGCACAACTCTCTAAAGAGATTCTTCACAATTGCTTCTCAAGTTTCATTAAATGAGTAGAAATAAAACACTAAAACACTAACTAGAGGGGGAACTATTTCAGAACACCAATTAAGTATACAAGACATTATTAAAGATCCCATTGGTGTTACATAGCGTAAATCTCTGCTCACACTCCATTTACAGGATCATGATGAGGCAGGTTAGACATAGATAGGCCAGTTTCTTGTAGACAGGTCTAAATTAAAATAGGGTAAACATTCAGACATCTTTCTTATCAGTACATGACGAACAGTCCTGCCAGACCTTACCACCTTGAGGGCTGGAATGTGGATCTACCAGGGCAATAAATCACATAAACAATAAGGAATTACCCAACATACAGACATGATGTTCTAAGAAAAGCCCAAATCTAATTAGGCAATAACTTTCATTATTTGGAAGGTTCTAAATTATTTTGAACTATCTAAATAATTCAAGCTATCACCACACTCCACCTGGCATAAATACTAAGCTAACTATAGAAGGATGAAACATATTCACATTTATATACAATAGATTACTGTTATGGATTTTGAAAAATCAGTCATTTCTGCTCAATAGTAGTCATTTCAAAGCTACAAATGGCTTCTTTTAGTGGGGAATATCACAATGACTGAAGGAACTGATTGAAAGAGTAAAAATATTAGGATACTGGAATTGCAGAGCATTGACTATTTCTCAAAGAGATAAGTTGCAACACACTGAGCTTTACATGTTCCCTGACTCCTTGCTACCCCGTTCTCCACATGTGTAGCCTTCTCCCATGCTTTTAAGGCCTTATTCTTTTGGTTACCTAACATTATTTCATTATTTGGAATATAAACTTTACCACCTGCCAAGAACAGGAAAAAAAATTCAAGTTTATAGAATATTGGTATAATTGATGTAGGATGCAGGCTCTGGTGTTAGCAGAAGAAAAAAAAGGTGACAGACTGAATAACACAAATGTGAGCTATTCCAAGGAACCTGAGTATCTAATAATCGGATAAATTAATGATAATCTCTATTTTGTCAGATAGAACTATTATTCAACATCACAAATCATAGAATATCCATTTCATATAGAAGATGAGCTTCAGTCTTGCAGACAAATTCACTGGTTCTCCATCATCTTGCAAAAGAATTTAGCTCATAATTCATATTCTACTTTAAATGTTGCCCTTAAAGTTATTTAAATCTTATTTCATTTTTAGGTATTGTGTACAAAGAAGGACAAAACTCTATAAATGTTCCAAGATAACAAAATTTAATGAAGATTTATAACCTAAAGGAAAAACATTGTTATTGTTGAAAGTGATAAGCCTCACTAAAAATAATGACTCTTCCTTTTTGTTCTTATTATTTCCAAATTGAGGTGTGAATTTGTATTACACATTTTACAAGATGAAATAAAAGAGAAATAATCATAACCATAATTCAACAATGAAAAATGATGCAGCCTAGTCTGTAGGGAGCTTGACACACTCCAAACACTGAAATTCCTTGTCTACCTTCCAAAAATTTAACCATGATATTTCTACAGATTTGAACAGTTTAAAGTGACAAAAAGAAAAATAGCAGGATACTGTTTTGTCATGCTTTTTTTTTTCATACACACACACACACACACACACACACACACCTGATGTTCAGACTGTTACTCATGTCGGTTTTATCTAATTCATCTTGTCAGTCACCATTAAGATTTGACTCAAGTTCAAACAGTGAAGGACAAAAATAATGAGTTGATTTTTAAGTCAGTTTCAAAACTAATGCTATATTTAAGTTGCTAATAACTTTTGATCTTTATACTGATTTAATCATAGGAACTTGATCTGCATTTGTCTCTTTCAATTTAACGTTTTCCACGAAACCCTTTGAAAGTGTTAACATGAGTCAGGAGTGATACATGTTTCCCCCGGGACCCTATTCTGTCATGTTGTTCCTCTGGAATTTCTAGGATCCACATCCCAGCCTGAAATCCCCTCACACAACGCTCCCATTCAACAGAGACATTTTAACTGCTTTTATTCACCCATACCCGATCTTGTTCTTTTCTCTTCCACGTTTTGGAGTCTAAGTTTCTACATTAGTAAATTGCATGCCTACTTACTTTTTATTTTGATTCACAATTTCTGGGGTACATGTCATTTTATATTGGTAATAATTGTGCTGCTCACAGAAAGCAAAATCTAATGCCTCATAAAGAATTTGTGTTAGTTTCTAGAGGAAAAATAAAACTATTATCTCCTTGATATTCCCTCAGTTTACCCGTAAGTGTAATTCAACTCATAGTCCTTCTGAAAAATTACTTACAAACTCCACAAGGATCAGATTACAAAAACATGCAGGGTAATTTCTGCTTACTTTTAAAGCTCTGGTGAACTCAAGAGTAAATCATACCCAGATGGCCTAGAAAGAGCGATTAAAAAAAAGACACCCCTCCACCCACCCAAGCAAAAAAAGGGAGGCCTTTATTTCTTCAGCGGAGATTTGTTTATTTTACAATTAACAAAGGGGTATTAGACTTTTTGAGGAATTTTTGCTTAAGGATTCAGAGGAGACAGTGGCCCTTTGTTCGCTGTAAAACAAACAAATCTGAAGCAGAAGACGGTGCCTAGGAAGATTCATCTTGTTTTCCAGAGCATGGATGAAAGCTCGCAACCTGTTCCCCTTGCTGAATTGGAGACCTGTAATGGTCAGATTAGGGTGGATATACTTTGGGTCTGGATCTGAGTTTTCTTATCTGTTCCTTTAACACTATTCCTTGACCTGCACAGTTCAGACATCAGACATCTTTCCCGTAGGAAAACTTATCTGACTTGTGTTTCTTTCTCTCAGGATTGGTCCAGATATTTACTAATTAATCTCACAAATTAATCAGTGCTAACTTTTTAACGGATAATTCTGAGTAATGTACGACCTATCAGAATTGTTGGATGGAAACAGAGTTTCTTAGAAATAAAATTCCAGCCAGTAATCCCGCACCTTGGGATTGCCTGAGCCCGCGGGTTCGAGACCCTCCTGGGCAACTTGGCGAGACCTCATCTCTACAATAAATCAAAAAATTAGCTGGGCGTGGTAGCACACACCTGTAGTTCCAGCTACTTGGAAGGCTGAGGCAGAAGGACCACCGGAGCCCAGCAGGTCGAGGCTGCGGTGGCCAGGAACGGCCACTGCACTCTAGTCTGGGCAACAGAGTGAGACTCCAACTCAAAAAAAAAAAAAGAGAAATAAAATTCCATATCCAAAAGTTTTTATGCTAAGAGATTCTCAAGTTTTTTGAGACTTTGAAAATGTGTGCTTCATTTCAATCATAATAGTAGAAAGTTGTTAATAAAGGCTTATTAGGGATCCCCTTATAACCAATAGTGCATGATTTCAATGTATCTGTCAATGTGTGAATTTTTTTGTTTCAAATCAAGCAAAGTTATAGAGCTCAGCTTTTGAAGGTGATGTTTCTCACAATAAGATCCAGGAACTCCTGAAAGTCTAAAGATATTATGTGGGTTCTGTGATTTCTCCTGAAGACTGAATGAAACATAGAAGGGAGGTATGGATTTAGGCACTTTAGTAGGTAGATACTTGGTGTCCTTCTCAGATCACACCAAGGAGCTGTCCTCTCCTCCTCTGTATAAGCCCTCTGTGACTTTTCACAAATGAAAGAATAAGACTGGTGTGTTATAGAAAGGTTAGGCGCTTCAAGTGCAGATAGATCTGGCTCAAGTTAGAGTTCTGGCTTCAGCAGTCACTGGCTGGCTACTCAGTTTTATAAACTGACATAAGGCTGAGGATAGAGTGAAAGGGAATACGTATAAAGTTGTATCAATATGCAACTCAGTATCTTTCTTCCAATAACTGCTTATAAAAGGTTAGGTCCACTTTCCTCAAAGATGAGCTTAAAATTGAGATCTTCTAAAACTAAATTCTTTGTTTTTACCTATATAATTCTGTGCTTCCCTGGAAGAAAATCAAGAGTAAAATAATTCATGGAGAAATGTATTTATGTCTCTTTTTTCCCCAAAATATATCATTGTCAATGAAAAACAAAAATATAGGTATTAGCTTAACCAGAGAAGTAAACTAAAAGGCATTTTTGAACTCATCTAGTAGAAACAGTTTAATGTATGCAGTTCTCAAACACTTGGGAAAGTTGAAATACAAAATGAAGGGAACACAAAGTCGCGTCATCTCGTTTCCAGAGTCACTTTCTGTCTTAGCCCCACACAGCTGTTACACTGGGAATTATCCAATTGCACACAGATAGATCTCTTTCCATTCATTTGGATAATTCTGAATTCCTTTCAGAGGAAGCATAATGCCAGCGCAGAAGTATAAAGACTCAATAACGGTCATCCTAAGGAGGGATTCAACCAACCAGAACAGCTGCTCATCAGAAACTCCGCAAAGATTTCTTTATCATCCATAGGTTTCTTCCTGACATAGTTGAAATTCCAAAATATATCGAATATTTTTTTTTTACTCAGGCATAGCATTAAAACACGTTATGTATGAATTATGCTATTTTAAAATGACAGATCTTGAAATAAAAAGAGATAAAACAGCTTTTGGATATACTATATATGCATACACTCACACACACACACACATATATATATGATTTAAAATCTTACCAGTCTATTTCATAATTGAAGCTAAAAGGTCAAGGGACAGAATTATTTTGAAAAAATGCACCACAACTAGCTTCACATTACTCAACTCGATGGAGCTGCATTAAAACAGATTAATCATTTGAGTGTCGATTTAAGTGTAGCAGAATTATTAGAGCAAGATGGACTTGAGTGCCAGCCTGCCTAGATTTGTAGTCTGACTTGACTTCCTATACCTGTGTGGCCTTGGATTGCTGAATCTCTCTGTACCTCAGCTGACAGGTCAAATAAAGACAACAATACTACCTTCCTCACATGGTTGTTTTGTTAAGACTAATTGAGTCCATCTATGAAAAGTGCTTATGAAAGTTATAATTGTCTTAATAAAGACTAATAAGTATTATTAACCGTATCCCAGAAATGTGTTCCCATCCTGTTTTTTGTGAATTAATGGCAATATAATTTAGTGGCCTTATAATCAGAATCAATTTGGAAGACGTTTAAAAGCATTTTCTGTAAACCCCTCAACATTTCTATAATTTACACACAGATTTCATCAATAGCTATTCAAAATTCACATTTCTTAATAAAATATTTAATTCAGTATGCATTCTTGAATATGAGCATTTCACTGTCTAAATACCACGAGTGCAGGAGTCTGGCCTTTCTCATCTTTGCAACCCTGGTGGTTAGCACAGTGCTGGGCCCCTGTAGTCATGCAGTGAATACATGCTGCTTGAATTAGCTATTTTGTAAGTGGTGGATTTTTAGTAAATAACAGATGAGCCCAGGGGCTCAGGCTTTTTTTGTACAAATCATCTTTTCTACTATACCTCAACAAACTACTCATTTTTCACAAGTAAATTATGCAAAGTTTAAATTTTGCAAGCCTTTCTTGCATCTGAGGTTCTAACCATACTCTCCTTAATTAAGCCTTTTTCTGGCATTTAAAAAAAATCTGTGTTGTAAGACAAAGACCTGCTAAAACAAAATATAACGTCTTTTTTACAAAGAAAAAATCATTTTTTAAAAAACAGCTTAACATTGCTTATAGGAAAAAGTACACCACTGATTCTCAAATTACAGATTCTGATTCAGTGGATATGGGGTGAGGCCCAGGAATCAGCAGTCTCAGGCACTGTATATGATTCTGGGTACCAGGGTTTGGGAAACACTGAGGCAGTAATAATAAAATCTCACATGTATTGAGCCCATGCAATGTTCTGGCTACTGTTTAAATGTTCTATATATATTAACTAATTTATACCTCAACACATCCTTATGCCAGAATTTAAACCCATGCAGTCTACACCCACAGTCCGGGCTCTTGCTGGTGAGCACTGGAAGGTATTGGGGCTCAGAGACTCAGGAAAATCAACTAGCCTCTGAACTTCAATTTTCTCATTTGCAAATTCAAAATGTATTCATCTGTGGTGAGAAATGAATGAGGTGCAATCATCAATGCATACTGAAAGTGTTTTTGCACATACATTTAAATATGCATAGGTTGATTGCTATTAGATTGATCAATTATATCAGTCTGAAAGACAATGCCTATTATTTTTAATATCAGATGAGAAAGAAAAGCAAGCCATGACATGAACAGATGAAAATGATAAATAGAATACTAATTAATATTAGTTTAAATCATTGCTACGTAGTAATAAAAGGACAGCAATTGTTTCTTAGGAGGTCATGGCTAATCATTACCACCAGCTATTCCTAAAACATAAACTTGGCACATGTTGAATTTTTAGTGTTTCTCATGGGAAACTTACTTTATAAATCAAGTCATGCTCATATCTTTCAGGTTATATGATAATAAAAAGTTACCTGTATCATATTTGAAATGTGTTATAATGAGTAAATATAAAAATAAGGTTATATGATAATAAAAATTTACCTGTATCATATTTGAAATCTGATAGATAGCCTTTTTAACAATTATAATCTGCTTTTTACTCTGGTACCAAAGTCAGATAATTAAAACTAAAGGAAATGGTGACAAACTCTTAATTTAATCTTCATAAATTGCCAATGGCATCAACTTACTAGGATAAAAGGATTCATGCCTAAAATTGAATATCTACTATTGACCATCAATTTTTGACCTGTTTTATAAAATATCTATGCCCTCATTATGACTCTTAAATCGTATTATTGAGTAGAATCTTCTATTACAGAGGATTATCTCAAGTCATAATGAAAGTAAAGCAATAAATTGCTTATTTTTATATTTATTCATTATAACACATTTCAAAATTGGATCATTTGAGCAATGTAGATTGTATATCTCAATAGATTATTGATTTGTAAAACAATTAGCTTTATTATTCATGAACTTCTCCTTGTGTGAATTATATAGGTGAAAGGTAACACACTAGACAGTATCCAAGAACTGGAGTACAATTATTCATTCATTTAACCAAAAATTGTGATGTGCTAATGTTGTATTATGTATTGTGCTAGATTCTGGGGATTAAACGATAAATAGTATTGGGAAAATTCTTTTGCCCTAATCGAGGTCTTTTATTACATATATGTGGGGGTTTTGGGAGGGGGTGGAAAGAGTTGTTGTTGTTTTACTTTTTTGTAAGGTAAGCTTAAAATAATGTTGCCATTACTCTGCAGGGGAAACTCTGTTAGAATCTTTATTCCACAAAACAGTGGTTTTAATTGAACCACTAGCAATTTCACTGTGAATTAGACTGTAAACATGCTGTGACGTTGCCTCTTGGACTTTCAGGAAAAAAAGAAATGGAGTCCCATAAGCAAAGAGAGAAATCTCCAGTGAAGTGGTAAACAGAAATCTATCAGCGCCAACACTCACCCCCATGGAGAAAGGCATTGTTCTCGGACTCTCCCAGCTTCTCCTTAGAAAGGGAAGCCGAAAAGCATTCCTCCTTGGTGTACATTTTAAAGTTTTACAGTGGTTTCCATTCTCGCCACTCTGGTGAAAAAAGCAGAGAGATTCTAACCTGGTAAGCCAAGTCAAAGACGACTAATTGAATGCTTATCTCAGTTCCAGAACTGATACAAACCCATTTGTGTGTGTGTGTGTGTGTGTGTGTGTGTGTTAAAGGAGTCTAAAGGCATTTGACTGTAATAAACCCACACTCAAAATAATTAATAAATGATGATATGAATCTTTATAATATAGATTTGAGTAGGCACAGTAAATGCGCACCAGTGATTATTTTCTCTAATTAATTAAAACTATGTAAAGCTGTATTATTTGGGCAAGGCTATGTTAAATACTCTGACATACATAGAAAACATGAGACATGGATCCTACAACCAGAGAGTTTAGAGAAATTCAAGACAAGGAAAAGGTTTGTCAATAACACAGGACAGTTTAGAAGAGGTGAAGAATACTGTTCAAGAATTCTGTTCTACAAGTTTGTAAACAGGAGAGTTGATGAAGGGTGGGAGAAACATGTAAATAATATTAATATCACACAACTTTAATACTGAAAATGTTGTTTAGGTACTGTTTTTTCTAGAATAAAAAGATGACTAATGATGGCAGTTTGAGGTTATTTTATTATTTTTTTTTTTAGCATTAGCACTGAAAATGTCTTTAGCGTAATCTGACCCTATTCACTGATGATGAACAGACTGCCCATTACAAAGGGCTTCTCCCTCAACTGAAAAAAGGCACACGGAATTAGTCCATGTTTGATCAGTAAAGTGAAGTACCACTGCTGACAACAAAAAAATGTTCAGTGAAAAAGCAGAAATTGAATGACCACATCCCCTCAAATTTCATTTTTGTAATATACTATGTATATTACATATATATACATATATGTTCTTTGTGTACCTTTGCTTGGGGAAAGTAATCACTAGTACTCATTTACTGTGCCTGTTGCAATTTACATTATAAAGGTTCATATCATAACTTATTCATTATTTTGAGTGTGAGTTTATCATAGAACCAGATGCCTTTAGACTCCTTTACAGAAAAAAAAAAAATTTGCAGCAGTTCTGGAACTGAACTGAGATCAGTGTTCAATTATTTGACTTGGCTTAGCAGGTTAGAATCTCTCTGCTCCTTTCACCAGGATGGCAGGAACAGAAACCACTGTAAAGTCTAAAACATACACTAAGGAAGAGTGCTTTTCAGCTTCACTTTCTAAAGAGAAGCTGGGAAAGTTGCAGAACAATGTCTGTCTCCAAAATGACTTTCAAATCTTCTAAACGAACCCGTAAAACTGTATGTGATGGTTCTAAAATCAAGAAAATTAAGACATTCTATGACAATATCAATTACTTTCAATGAGCAGCTACTGATATCTATGCAAAAACATAATCAGAAAATTATGACTTTCCATTATTAGCCAGTATCTTCAGGACTGGTTGAATGCAAACCAGAAATTGGTACTGAACTAAGACAATTAACTGACCCTTGAAGAATCTTATTGTTCTTATAAAATATATAAACGTGAAGACTAGACAGTGACATGAAGATTGTGTTAAGAAAGCTTAATAATTAATGCTGGAATTCTTAAGCCATAAGGAATTATGACTTAGGACTAAAATGTCTGTAAGTTTAGACATCTACAAGTTAGACAAAACTATAAGGTAGACATTCCTAGAGATACACAGGTAGATAAAAGAAGATAATGGGTTCTACCCTCATTCTGAAGCTAAAATCTGACCAAAAGATAAATAACCAGTTTTCGAAACAGAGAACCTAAACTTTTTGGCATTACAGATGGAACTGATAAAGTCTAAAAGGCATCAAAAGCAACAAAGCCAAATCAAGATGCTGATTCCTTGATATGATGAAAGATAGACCTACGGAAATCGTAGTAGGCTTCCAATCCTGTGGAATTGCAACGAAGAGGACCACTGAGGGCAGAATCGTATCAATGACTCAAGGTTGATGTTAGATCTCACACTGTTGAGGAAACTTTCCACGACGACTCAAGCTCCTATTGAATTTTGTCTTCTCCGAACCCATCTAGAACATGAAGACTCTGACACCAATTATAACATTTACATATGCCAAGCAAAATGCATATTTAAAGGAATGTTCAAAGTGTTCAGAGATAAGGCATGTGTGTCCCTCTGCTGCTTTATTCTTGGAACCTAATTTGCCTTGGTGCTGGATGCAAAGAGCCATTAATTAACTTGCCCTGTGACCATGAGCTGCTCTACCTCTTTGGGCATCGGTTTTTCAGCTGGAAAATGATTAGAGGCAATTGTATCCAAAGCTCATTACAGCTCCAAGAATCCAAATTCTCACTTCTGTTGACATAACTTAAAAGAGAAACACAAAAGATGATATTCTGACCTGTTGAAGTGAAATTTAAGCTTACATAAGCAGATTCTCTAAATGGGTGTCTTTAATTTCATTGTTGCTCAGGGTGACTTTGCTGATCAAAAGAGGCAGCGCAAAAAATGGCTAAGTGAAGTCATTGTGGTATTCTTAACGGTCCTAAATGTCAATTTGAAGAATAGGCCGCTTCTTCTGAAGCACTCCTATTTAAAACAGAGTGGACAGCAACATTGATGGATGATCAAGGCAGTCTGAGTCACACAAGGGGACTTTATGCTTCTGCAAGTGAAGAGGAAAAATGCAGAATTTTTTCTATCACTCTCACACAGCTATGAAATGCTCTTTGCTATTCAAAATGCAAAACTGCCAACCAAAATCTGAGAGAAGATAATCCATTCTTCCCTTCCACCTGCATTGGTAAGAACACAGACTAGGTGGGAACTTCAAATTTCTTTATTCTGTCTCCCCGTTTACATCCTTTTGCTATACAAACGGTTTTCTCTAGCTAACCTGTCAGAGAGACATCTGTTACCTTTATAGAAGCCAACGCACATCGGTGTGTGTCACGCTTTGCTGTTTCACTGCCAATACTGGGACAGATCTTTTTACTGAGCTTTGTCTGAAAACTCTCTTTAGCTCTGTCAGTCACTAGGGGTACACGTGTTGCCCACCTCTCAACTTCAGACACCAGTAGCAGGTGATCTATGAGCTTAGTTATCTTCTCTCATGCTGCTAAAATGACATGTAACCTCTACAGCTCCCTTGCCTGTTTTTAAACTACCCTGTCAAGCACAGAGAATTAATAACAAAATGTGGAGCGTCCCTAATATAACCTTAATGCCCTTGTGCACCATTCTTCCATTACTTTTTCACCTCTCCGTCTCAAGCCAGGGAACAAAAAGGATTAGATATGATGCCATAAATTTTAAAAGGTGGCAGTCCATGAAAGTCTCTGTACAGGCTTGCAAGACATAAGAGAATGATCACGTTACTACTGGCACTTTCAGTGAAATGCTGTGACATGTCAGAAAAGTTTTGTGAGGTCCAAAGAAGGTGATGAAAAGAACCGAGTCCTGAAAACACAAGTTAAAATAATGGATCATGATATGTGGAACCATATATACTTCCATGGACTTTGTGTGTGGTTTGATCATTTGCTTGCTTTTCTGCCCTGGGGAACCTTGGCTGTCCATAGCAGCATGCCTCTCCGTACCGACAGCATTCTGTTCTGTTTCTCACCGTGCAGAGTCTGTGTCAGCAAATCCCATGGCCTCTCTGAATGGTGCCCTCCCATGGGGTAGATGCTGAGCTCGGCTGATCCATCCCTAAAAGCGCTGAGGGAGCTTCCAGCCCAGATGGCCTTCTTGCTGATCTTGTCTGAGGGTTGTTTTGTTTTGCTTTTTCCCCCTAAGTTGGCTCATGGAATACAGGATCTAGCAGAGGTGGCCTGATCAGAGCCAACAACAAAAAAGTTGAATTATGAATTATAGTGCTGCGTTAAAATCCAAAGACACTCACTAGAGCAAAGTTATTCTCCACAGCGGTAAAGATAAATAATTGTATATCATAATGTAAATGTATATCATATAAACATATATCATAATTATTATCAATCGGTCTTATTATCAGTAGGTCCTATTATCAATAGGTACAAATGAAGTCTACTTTGTTAGTTGGTCTCAAAAAATAAAGCAACTATGATTGTGCATTTAATATATGCTGTTTTTTGATAGAGGACATTGGAATTATTTTTTTCTAATTAATCTTTAGTGGTTAAAAATATTATAAATGCAATACACAAGTGGGACTAGCATCTTCATTGTTAGGGAAGAGTGTTCTGCTCTTATTTTATTTCTGAATTTTCAGTGATCGTTTCTCTTTACCAACTACTAACTGTGTCAGCAAGGGCCAAGTTCTAGTCCTATTCAGTTTTCTCAACTACCTGGAACATGTGTCTGCATAGAACCTTAATATTAGCCACTCAGTCGTCCTTCCAATTGCTCAAAACCCGTTGACCTGCCTCAGCTTATGAAGAATCTGTCATCATAAGGTACAAGGAAAATGATGTTTCCAAGTATCCAAAGGCACTACAGCAATATGAATTTTGCTCTCAGTTGAATGCCCATTTGATGTTGACATTAGAAATTTAATACCCAAGTGAATTACACCTGGGCAAAGTCAATCAAGTTTTCATTAAAGCTTTGTAAAAGGATGCATTCCAGGATGACCAGTAGGAGATGGCGAAGACAGGAGAGATTCTCAAGGAATGTCATGAAAGACAGTTGACTTGCATGGAACTGATCTAAAGTTGGCTGAAGTGAAAATAGAGACAGCATCACTTCCCCTATGGTGGCTGAATTATTTTAAAATATCTTTTACAAATGCCACCTGTTAAAGATATTAGAAAAAAATTTCAGGAATGCCAAAGAGTAAAACTACACTTGGGTTTTTTGTTTTTTTTTTTGGTTTTTTTTCCTTAAGAGAAGCAGAAGTAATAATGTCTATTTTAAAGGATAATAATCACTTTCAATTTTTAAAATTATCTCTCTGTCCATCAATGAATTCAAAATTTCAATGCCTGCCTAAAAGCAATTGCAGTAGGTATTTCTAGGCACTTATTGATCTTAGAAGCAAACAAAGTAAAAAAAGAACATTCGATTGCATAGTCTGTGGTGTGCCAGGAACTATTTTGTTGTTGCTGTTGTTTTCCCCCACTGGAATGAACGCCTCGTGATAAAGAGTTATCTTACTATTCACAGCTCTATCTACAACACAGAGAACAGGAACTGGTGTATACAGTTACGGGTAGTTAAGGTTATATGGCCATATGACAATAAATAGGAATTCAGTGATAAAGAAAGCAGATCTGGTAGTTGTCCTTATGGAGTTGACACTCTAATACAAGGATTTCAACCTAGGATTGGAGGAGGGATGTTGTGAACTTCAACAGGAAAAAAAGTTACATCTTAAGTACGTCTTTATTTTTCTTAACCTGTAACTGAAATTTAGCATTAAATTAAATTATGAATATAAGTCATTAACCACAGGTATTAGCAGTACTGTGACTTTGTGAAGCATTAAATGTCACGGATAATTGAATATCGTATTTCAGTGTGGTAGAAATTTGAAAATACAATTTTTGTTCATCATGATTGTGGATTATTATTGGCTTGCCATTTGGTTTCATTATTTAATACATTCATAAACAAGCAAGTATCTTATGATGTCATAAATTTAGTTTTCATATTTTGAAATTGAATTTCAATATAGTGTATTTCTTTTGTAGTCTTATGTAATTTATTTTATGAATTTAGAAGCATTTTTCCGAGAGGAGAACTACAGACCTCACAAGAATGTTAAGTGGGTTCATGACGTGAGCAATCATTAAGAATTCTAGTCTAGAAGGTAGAAAAGAAATGAATTAAAATGATTATTACTCAACTGTGTAATACATGCACTGACAGGGGAAGAATAAGATGCTATTACCATATGAGGGGGGACCCAAAAAAATATGAAATGTATTCATTGAAAATTGTGGCCGGGCGCTGTGGTTCAAGCCTGTGATCCCAGCAATTTGAGAGGCCGAGGCGAGAGGATTGCCTGAGACTAGGGGTTCGAGATCAGCCTGAGCAATTTGGTGGGACCTCGTCTCTACAATAAAAATCAAAAAATTAGCCAGGTGTGGCTCGCACCTGTAATTCCAGCCACCTGGAAGGCTGAGGCAGAAGGATTGCCTGAACCCAGCAGGTCGAGGCTGCAGTGGCCATCAGTGTGCCACTGCACTCCAGCCTGGGCGACAGAATGAGACTCCAACTCAAAAAGAAAGGAAGGAAGGACGGAAGGAAGGAAGGAAGGACGGAAGGAGGGAGGGAGGGAGGGAGGGACGGAGGGAGGGATGGAGGGAGGGAAGGAAGGAAGGAAAGGACATTGTGTATTTATTCTTACATGTTTAAACTTCAGTCACCTTCAAAGTACTCTCCGTTTAATGCAATACACCTATCCAGACACTTTTTTTTACTGCTGTAAACAGTAACTCAGCAACTTTGATGATTTTTTAGTGCTTCTGCAATTTTTTATTTTACCTCTTCCACAATTGCAAAACATTTCCCCTTGAGGACTTTTTCATGAAGTGAACAAGAACAACAACAAAAAACAGTCGCTGGGGTAAGATTGGGTGAACAGGGATGGGGCATGGGAGTCATGCCATGTTTTGGGTCAAAAACTACTGAACACTCAGCATGATGTGAGCAACTTGTTCACGTAAATCACCCATCATGAAATGAGCAAACCTTTTGAAAGAATCTCAAAAAAAAAATTTCACTGAAGCTGAACGCAGCTTCTCACTATGCTAGCTGATACACTGATGCTGATGGGATCCTAAAACCCTTACCTAGCAGGGGAAGCCTGTACTACTCACCCTCTTAAAGATAATACCAGTTTTCTGGGGGTCCCTCCTAGTACATGCATAAGGTAGTTCAGGTGGTCTTGTAAGGATTCCCAGAAAAGTTATGCCTTGACTACGCCTAAAAAAACTAGAAGGAGAGTAACACATACTCAAGGGACTGAAGAAAGCTTATTATGCAAGGAACTAGAGTATGTGTGAATGGAGAAATTAGAATCTTGGAGGGTAAGAGACGAAGCTGAAGAGATCACCTCAAGCCAAGTAAGATAAAACCCAAATGAGTTTGCACTTTATTCTAAGGACAATGGGAAGCTAGTGATGAATTTTAAAACCTGAGAGGAAAAGATCACTCTGGAAAGAACAGATTTGGAGGAGGGGCAAGCAGTAAACCAGGGAGATCAATAAGTATTGTGCCAATAATTCAGGAAGATCAGAGACCTGTGTTATTAGAAAAATACAGAAATAAAAAAAAAACCAACACGATGCTCGATCACTACTGCTTACTCTGCATCTGCATTCAACTTTATTACTGTTATTGTTATTCATAGCATAAACTTTAATAGCTGTTTCCTAATAACCTATTTATGTTTCTTTCAGTGGCTGAAATAATTCAAAGTAAGCTAGAGGAATTAAAGTTCCTACATTTGCTTCAGCAAATGACAAATGGCATTTTAATAGAGAGTTCGTGCAGGAAAGACTGCCAACCACAACTGCCTGCAGCAATACCTATTTCTAATCATTATCCTAAGCTTCCAACTTGAAAGTAGTGACTTCTTGATAACCTATATCATTTTAAAAGATATTTGTATCAGTTGCTTACACTTTAATTTTCTCTTCAGCCAAATCCTCTTTTTTACCCTGTTTCCCAGGATGTAACTCAATGTTTTCATTGATTCCATCCAGTTTAGCCATTATCCTAAAATCAAGTACAATACATTGGGCAAGATTGCCCAAACTTTTTACTCTTTCTCTCATATATTGACTTATGTGGGTGCTTTCTATTGATCAGATTTTAAATCTGCTGTTTTTCCCCCTTAAAACCCATTGAAACATGCTAAACCTTTGATATATATTATGTTGGCAACAATGAGTAAGATTTGGAAATCATTGTAAGCTAGTCTCTCCGAGACTCTGGTTTCCACTGCAACTAGTGTCATGGATATAAATGCTCATTTTAGTCATACATTTCTGAAATTTGATGTATATTGTCTCATTACTGCTATTACCCTCAATCAGTCAGTCCCCTTTTGTGCAAGGCGATTGCATCGGTGTTCTGATTTCTCTGTTATCCTGTGAGGTACAGGAGAAGATAGGTACACAGGAAGTAGTAGGAACTTACCTAGAATAAGACACACATGAGAAACTCAGAAAATAAGACTATCAAAGGAAAGTTATCTTTTTACTATAAAATAAAGCGACCCCTTAAGTAAATGAAGTAAAATTTATTTTCCTCTGAACGTTTTAAAATATTTGTACTGAACTTACATTGTGCAATAGATTAATACTTTTAAAGCTATTGATACTTTTGTCTTGTAAAGAGCTCAGAGAAGGTTTTGTCATTGACCTTTATTTTACAATGCAAATGTTAATGTCTTATTTTTGGAATGATTGAAAACAAGTTCAAAATAAATCCAGAGGCTCTGCAGAAGGCACTGTGTTAGAAGCATGACGACCATATACAAATACTAAAGAATTTTTAAGATGAGAAATCAGGCACAGTGCCCATTAACATTGCAAGGTTATAAAATAAGGGCTCGATGTTGATGTGCTCCTTCTAGAAAAGGACTGTGGTATACGTGTAACTTTTATAAAATAAAAGTATTTCGGTTCTACAAACATGAATAATCATAGAGGCTGATTATATAGTGAGCATTTGGGTGTATGATTATACTTTAGCTCTCAAATGAAGTTCCAACTCTTATGCATTTTTCCTGGACTACCACCTGCCATATTAAAATGTATTTCCCAATGTCATCCTTAAGGCATTCTAGTCAGTTAGTACTCCCATGTCCTTCCAATCTAACTAATGTTTTGTTCCCATAATCTGGCCAAATGTCTGCTATCACTTGAATTGGCTTAATAATGTATATAATACACACACACACACACACACACACACACACACACACACATATGAACTGTAATGGTTTCTTTATATTTTGTTCATTTCCCCTGGACAAAATTTCTAATCAAACCCACACCATTGGCTGTGAATAGTGTGCCACATTCTGCTACTTACTCTTGGTTTTATCTGCTTTCCAGCAAGAGCATAAGCTACATGACTGCATGCCTTCAGGGACTAGCACAGAGAGCTCCATGCATTTGTTTAGTCAATTGCTGACTCAAATTTAAACAACAGAAATTGCATCAATTTTTGGAATGAGATAATGCCAAGTTTGAATTCTGCCTCATGTATGTATTTATTTATTCAGAAAATATCTATTGAGCACCTGCTATGAACAGGAACTATTCTAGATAAAGAAACAAAAGCACTACAAAACCAATAACAATACACACAAATATAAAGACACACACACACATTCCCCAAATCCTATATCCATGAAGCTCACATTCAGGTAAAAGAGGCAGACAGTTAAATAGATAAATGACTCATGTCTGTAATGTCAGCACTTCCAGAGGTAGAGGCGAAAGGATCGCCTGAGCCCAGAGGTTCGAGACCAGCCTGGGCAACTCAGCGACACCTCATCTCTACAATAAATCAAAAAATTATCCAGGCATGGTGCTGCATGCCTGTAGTCTCAGCTACTTGGGAGGCTGAGATGGAAGGATCACCTGAGCCCAGCAGGTCGAGGCTGGGGTAGCTGTGAGCGTGCCACTGCACTGCAGCCTGAGTGACAGAATGAAAGTCTGACTCCAAAACACTAAATTAAAAAGATGAATAAGGGTATAGGCATCTGGGAGATGACGTATTAGATGAAAGGATGGTTGAATCACATGGGGAGGTAACTTTGAGGAGCGACCTGAAGGAAGTGAGGGAATTATTCCTGAGAACTCCGGGGAGAGGAAGCTTGTTGGGCCGGGGGGAGAAACAACATCAGATGTGAATATCCTGAGTGAGCAAGCAGCTTCTGCAGACCGTTTGAGAAACCATGAAAAGGCCAAAGTGGCTGGAAAGAGGGAACAAAGGGGGAAAGAGCAGGGCGATTATCTCAGAGAGGTAATGGATGCTGTATTTCATGGGACTTTGCAGGTGATATTAAGAATTTCGTTTTGACTGAGGAGTGATACAATCTGACATTTGGGGGATCTCTCTGAATACTGATTTTTAAATGGAGGCGGGCGGAAACACAGAAACCAGTTAGGTGACTGTGACAACAATCCAGATGACAGATGCTTGGACTGGCACGGCGAGTGGTTGGAAGAGGTTGAATTCAGAATATATTTAGAAGGAAGTGACAGTAGGATTTTCTATTGAGTGAGAGGGAATGGGAGGAGTTGAGAATGATGCTAAGTTTTTGACTCTAGCAACCAACAAATAGATTTGTGGTTACTGGCATAAGGACAGAGGAAAGAATATTGGTGGGGAGTCAGGTAGAGGTCAAGTTTTAACGTAGGAATTTTGAAGCTCTTATCATTAAATCTACCAAGTAAACAGATATGCTGGGGTGGAATTCAGAGCCAAGGACCAAGATGAAGATATAAATTTGAGAGCTGTCAGTATTAAGAAAGTATTTAAAGCCCACTCTAAGGAATGATAGTTTATAGAAATGAAATAAATGCTCATTCATCAGTTCTATGAAAGTGAGAAAAGAAAAACAAGAAGTATCTAAGTGCCAGACTTTGCCTGGGGTACTCTGATCTTTAGGGGTGACTGAAAATAATAAGAACCAGCAAAGAGAATGAGAAAAGAGTAGCTAGCAAGGTAGAGGGAACACTAGGTGAGTGTGACCGTGTAGATGCCAAATATCAAGTGGTTTAAGGGACGCATCATCAACTTGGTCAAATGTTGTTTATAAATCAGGTAAGATGAGAACGAGAAATGCTCATGTGATTTACCAGCATCATGGCCACTGGTGACCTTTATAAGAGCAATTTCTTTGAATAGGGTAAAAATTTAATTTGAGGATGCACAGGAAAGGAAAGAAATTGAAGACAACAAGCATAGAGCACCCTTTCAAGGAGTTTCACGATAAAGAGGACAGAAACGAAGCAGTAACTGAAGGGAAAATGGGACCGAGATATGGGAGAAATAACAGCATGTTTACAGACTGAGGGAATGATCAATAAAGAAGGAAAAAAAATCATGCTGCTGGAGATAGAGGGGAGAGTTACCGGAGATGTTCTTTAGTAGACAATAGCAGATGGAATCTCAGGTGCACATGAAAGACTAGGTCTTACCTAGGAGTGCAAGCAGAATATTTGCACACAGAATCAGATGTATGAATAAATATCGTGGTAGGATTTTGTGGACGTTCTCCTCTGAAGGCTTCTATTTTTAAGTAAAGCAGAAGGCAAGGTCATCTGAAATTGTGGATGTGGAAAAGTTAAGAAAAGAGAAGAAAGGATTAAAAAATCATATAGGAGAGTAAGAAAAAGAATGAACTGGGAAAATAGAGTATAATTCCTAGATTTCATTTCACATTTAAAGGGAGACTAGTTGATATGCCTATGGGTTTCTTTCAAGCTGTAAGGATGCACGCTTAGAGTGATGATGCACTGAATTTTGTCTGGGTTGGAATTTTGCCAAATGAATATGGCAAATTGGGAAGGGGAAAAAGAGTTGAGGGTGGATGCAAGCATGATTATAATTGCACATAAGTCTTAAGCTGGGTTAGGAAGACAGAAAATGCAGAAGGACAATAAGGGATAGAACAGAAATGGCAGTACCAATGGATTCATCGTTCTCATGAGGTCAAAGGACTGTGAAAGTATGACTCAAGAGGGAATTAGTCAGAGGGACAAGAGACCAGGTGCACAGAGTGAGTGAATGAAATTGAGATTATGGAGGGCTGCTGTTTTTAACCAATGTCAAGAGTATAACCTTGAGAATGAGAGGCTACAGTGTGAAAAGACGAAATCAAGAGCACTGGAAAAGAGGAAGTTACAAAACTGAGACAGATATTTCATGTGAATATTGGGGCCATCATTTACTAACTGTAACTTTTGGCAAGTTGCTTACATTTTCTGAGCCTCTACTAATTAGAATGAGGAAGATAATGCCTAGTTCAAAATGTGACCGTAATCACTCTTCCCTTTAAACCATCTGATAGTTGTTAAATGATAACATATTAAGGAACATATGCTCTGAAATACTAAATTTGGATTTTTTAAATTATCTCAAATTTGAATTAGAAAATAAAAGTTGTTTCTAAATAGGAACATATAGATTGAATATTAAGATCTAATATTTTCAGCATATTTAAGTTCAAACATGGCTAATTAATTTATATATTCTGAAAGAATAAGAAGCCAAATGGGTATTCCAAAATCTCATTTTTCATTTATTTACATAGCAAACAGACTGTCCAACCTACTTTTAATTTTGTACCACACAAGCCTCATCTAAGGCAATAATTATTTCTACTACACTAAAGTTTCTTAATTTTAAAAATGACTTGAAATTGCATTCTAAAATACAGATAAATAAATTAACAATGTTTCTTCCATGAATGAGGTTTCTAACTTTAATCTAGAA
The DNA here is from genome assembly GCA_963574415.1 of Tarsius wallacei. Taxonomy (NCBI): domain Eukaryota; kingdom Metazoa; phylum Chordata; class Mammalia; order Primates; family Tarsiidae; genus Tarsius; species Tarsius wallacei. Next base: position 1,051 of record CAUYQG010056862.1, on the reverse strand, counting down.
TCATAAAACAAATGTTAAAATACAGGCAATTTTAGCAGATAAATATTCTACAAGAAGTCAATTCAAAATCTAAATCAGTTCACATAAAGTATAAATTAATAATGGCATGGTATAGACAATAACAAAAATCTTATTTTCTCAGTAATTTATTAAAATGGAAGTATTAAATCCTGATAAAATTTAGCCATTTAGTCAAGAAAAAGCCAAGAATGGAAAACTTAGAGGATGAAATTAGGAATAAAATAAGGATGTGGAAAAATGCAGTCTTATTTCTTAAAACTAAGGGGAAAAAAGAAGAAGAAACTTCATTTAAATGCAACTACCTGTTAAAATATATAATATTAAAAATGATGAATAAAATGTAAGTATGTGTGAGTAAACAGAAAAAATTAGATTAGAATTAACATTCATTTACTTTGAATATTAAGTCTCAATGAACTTGAGGACAACATATGTTAAAATAAACTTTCAGGAAAATAAGATTTTAAGCATTTGGGTTTTACTTCAATAAGAAGTATAGAATAGCGATAAAAACGGACATTTTAACAGAGATACTTAAAAAGCAATATGTTTATCTGCAATAATTATTACCTTTTGAATGAAAGCAATACCAAATAACTTTAAAGAAAGAAACTGAGATCTCTCTAACATTAGAGCATAAGTGAGTGCCGCTAAAATTGGAGACACAATCATTTATTTTAATTTCTACTCTATTGTTCCTAATGAGGAGAAAATTCTTTCAGTTGAAAACTTTGAGTTACAAATAGTAAAAACCACTGCCTTTTGTTGTCATGTATTGTCTACAATGTACAAGCACTATGCTCATTTTGGGTGATGGTAAAGTAGGGAATAAACTATAGGGAAACTGATTTCGACTCATAATAAGAAAAAAGTTTCTAATGATTGGTGTTATAATAAAAATGAAATGGAGTTCCTTGGTAGATATTGTGCTTCTGATCACTAGAGGTGTTCAAGCAAATATCTCATGATATCTACCTAAAATTCACCATAATACTAAGAGTGTGATAAGAGAGATGAGTCACAAAGGAAA
>CAUYQG010056854.1:0-19944 GCA_963574415.1 Tarsius wallacei | reverse complement strand
GAGACCAGACTGGACAACATGGTGAGACCTCGACTCTACAATAAATAAAAAAATTTGCTGGGTGTAGTGGCGCATGCCTGTTGTTCCAGCTAGTTGGAAGGCTGAAGTGGAAGGATCGCTTGAGCCCAGCAGGTTGAGATTGCAGTGGCCGTGAGCATGCCACTGCACTCCAGCCTGGGTGACAGAGTGAGACTCTGACTCAAAAAAAAAAAAGAATCTTTATTAAAAAAAAATTAAGCCAAAAATATTTTCTGAGATAAAGGGGGTTGCCTATCTTCCTTCAGGAAAGAAAAAATAAAATGTTTGTCAGGGCTGTGGACATCAGGTCTTGCCTGATCAAGGGCTGCTGAGTTACCTAGGGTGACGCAAGGGTCTTGGGTTACTCAGGATGGATGTGTCAGCAGTGGTACCTGGAATGCACAAGTTGGGGACACTGGCCTTAGTGAGCTCTTGGGGTCTCTGTCCTCTGGCAATAACTTGCTTCCCATTTCCTGGAATCCATCAGAAACGAGCCTTGTAGCCAGGAGGGGTGGCTCATGCCTGTAGTCCCAGCACTTTGAGAGGCCAAGATGAGAGAAACACCCGAGCCCACAGGTTCGAGACCAGCCCGGGCAACTCGGCAAGACCTTGTCTCTACAATAAATCAAAAAATTAGCCAAGTGTGGTGGCGCATGCCTGTCGTCCCAGTTACTTGGAAGGCTGAGGCAGAAGGATCGCCTGAACCCAGCAGGTCGAGGCTGAGATGGCCGTGAACGTGCCACTGCACTCCAGCCTGGGTGACGGAGTGAGACTCCAACTCAAAAAGATACAAAATAAAAAAGAAGTGAGCATTGAATATAATTAAACTGAACTGTTTGAACTAAGTTTTCAATAGAAGAGAATGAACCCTCTTTACTTACTTGTAAAGAAGCAAAGACATTTGAAATAGGAAAAAGACTTGAAAAATTTTTTTATTGTAGGGTTGTGGAGAACAAGTGAGGAATTGCTATGTAAGTAGACTGCATGCGGGTGAAGCTTGGGCTCTCGCTGGCCCTCTCTCCCCTCGGTAGAGGATCAGGTACCTTGTGTTGTCATGTTGCCCTCTTTTCTTCCCTCCCCTAGCAGCACCCAGCACCTGCCGATCCCACCCTTGTGCTGGTGTGACTCGTATTCAGGGGCCTCTTAGGAGTGAGGACATGGGGTATTCGGTTCTTTGTTTCTGTGCTAGTTCACCTAGTATGATGTTCTCCAACTACATCCAAGTTGCTGCAAAGACCATGATTTTGTTCTTTTTTATGGCTGCATGGTATTTCATGGTGTCTCTGTACCACATTTTAAAAATCCAGTCCACATTTTTTTTTTTTTTGAGTTGGAGTCTCACTCTGTCACCCAGACTGGAGTGCAGTGGCTGCTCCCAGCCACCGCAGCCTTGACCTGCTGGGCTCCAGCGATCCTTCCACCTCAGCCTTTAGAGTAGCCGGAATTACAGGCACGCACTACCACACCCGGCTGATTTTTGATTTATTGTAGAGATGAGATCTCACCAAGTTGCCCAGGTGGGTCTCGAACCCGCGGGCTCAGGCAATCCACTCACCTCGGCCTCCCAAGGCGCGGGATTACAGGCTGAGCCACCGAGCCCGCCGAATCCAGTCCACTTTTGATGGACATCTGGGTTGGTTCCATGATCTTGCTATTATGAATAGTGTGGCAATAAACATGTGTGTGCAGGTGTCTTTTTGATAGAGTGATTTATATTCCTCTGGGTATATTCCCAGGTGAGGGATTGCTGGATTATATGAAAGCTCAATTTTTAGTTCTTTTAGAAATCACCACACTGCTTTCCACAGAGGTTAAACTAGTTTGCATTCCCACCAACAGCATAGACACATTCCCTTTTCTCTGCAGCCTCACCAGCACCTATTGTTTTTAATTAATTTTAATTTTATTTTATTTTGAGTCAGAGTCTCACTCTGTTGACGAGGCTAGAGTGCAGTGACACGCTCACAGGCACCGCAGCCTTGGCCTGCTGGGCTCAGGCAATCCTTCTGCCTCAGCCTTCCAAGCAGCTGGAACTACAAACGTGCTACCACACCCAGCTAGTTTTTTGACTTATTGTGGAGACGAGGTCTCACCAAGTTGCCCAGGCTGGTTTCGAACCCCTGGGCTCAGGCAATTCTTTCACCGTGGCCTCCCAAAGTGCTGGGATTATAAGCTTGAGCCACTGGGCCCGGTCTGTTTTAAATTTATTATTGATGGCCATCCTTACCAGTGTTAGGTGGTATCTCATCATAGTTTTGATTTGAATTTCTCTGATGATTAGTGAGGCTGAGTATTTTTTCATATGTTTATTGACTGCTTGTATGTCTTCTTTTGACAACTGTCTGTTCATGTCCTTTGCCCACTTTTTAATGGAGTTGTTTTATATTTTTCCTTTCAGTTTATTTGAATTCCTTGTAGATTCTAGGTGTTAGACCTTTGTCAGATGCATAGCTTACAAATATTTTTTCCCATTTTGTGAGATGTCTGTTTACTCTCTTGATGGTTTCTTTTGCTGAGCAAAAACTATACAGTTCGACACGGTCCCACCTATCTATCTTAGCTTTTGCTGCACTTGCTTTTGAGGACTTGGTTGTGAATTCATTGCCTACTCCGCTGTCCAGAAAGGTGTTCCCTATGTTTTCTTCTAAGATTTTTACAGTTTGACGTTTCTGAAATGTAAAGAAGACTTTTAAAAGGATGCGGAGGCTGGGAGCGGTGGCTTGCGCCTGTAACCTCAGCACTTTGGGAAGCTAAGGTGGGAGGATTGCTTGAGCCCGGGAGTTTGGGACCAGCCTGAGCAACATACAGAGACCTTGTCTCTTTTAAAAAATAAAAAATTGGCCAGATATGGTGGTGCATGCCTGTTGTCCCAGCTACTCAGGAGGCTGAGGCTGAAGGATCACCTGAGCCCAGGAGGTCGAGGCTGCAGTGAGCCACTGCACTCCAGCCTGGGCAATAGAGTGAGACCTGGACTCGGAGCAAAAAAAAAAAAAAAGAAAAAAAAATGATGCAGGACTTATTTTCCTTCCAAGGAGAGTGGCATCTCTCAGATTTTCCAAATGGCCCCAAAGCGACTGATGGTACAGGATAGCCTGAGCTGCAGCTTATCTCTGGGGAAGGTTTCCCTGCCTTTGTCACGTTGCAGCCAAGAGAACTGAGTCCTCCCATGAGTAATCATATTTGCTTTAACTTCTTCATTTGACATGTAAGAAAATAATTCACAAGGACTAAAAGGTGTGACCTTTATGACCTCTCCCCAGATAGCTGAATTTTGTAATCTTACTGTAGAAAGGGCTGGGCTAGCTGGCTTACTTTGTTGAAGGAAGCCTTTCCTTGGAGTTCTTCAGATAAGATGGTGTGGTGGTCTCACTGTAGGAAAAGCTATGGTAGGGAGAGGGAGGGGATGCCGGCCGAACCCCCATTCTTTCTGCTTTCTGGAGTCATAAAGAAATTCACCCACTGCGTACCATCCCATCACCTGGGTGGTGGGTTCAATAAAAGCCTAATCTTTGTACATATGTATGTATGTATGTATGTATTTAAGTTGGAGTCTCACTCTGTCTCTCAGGGTAGAGTGCAGTGCAGTGGCACGCTCATGGCCACCTCAGCCTTGACCTCCTGGGCTTCTGCCTCAGCCTTCCAAGTAGCTGGAGCTACAGGCACGCGCCACCACACTCAGCTAATTTTTTTCCATTTTTCTATAAAGAGAGGTCTCGCCATGTTGCCCAGGCTGATCTCAAACCCTTGGCAATCTTCTCTCCTTGGCCTCCCAAAGTGTTGGGATTACAGGCGTGAGCCACTGCGCCTGGCCACTACAAACTTGTAGTGACAAACTGACATGTGTAAGTTTGAAAGAGGGAAGTCTGAGACAGGAGCAGCAGATCATGAAGATGTTTTGTGTAACTGAATTTAGATTTATGGATCCCAGCCCTGGGTAGTTATGTCACTAAAGTGATAGTCTTTTGTTTCAGGATGGAGGGCTCTCTCACCAAACTGGGAAGTCATCAATAACCTGGGAATTTCCTGGATAACTAATAACTTCTTTGTGGCACTTGAGGTGAGAATAAGTAAGAGAAATGGAGGAAAATGGCCGGGTACACCGTGAACGCAGCCACTCTTTTTTTTTTTTTTTTTTGAGTTGGAGTCTCACTCTGTCACCCAGGCTGGAGTGCAGTGGCCGCTACCGGCCACCGCAGCCTCGACCTGCTGGGTTCTGGCGACCCTTCCACCTCAGCCTTCCAAGTAGCTGGAATTACAGGCGCGCATTACCATGCCCGGCTAATTTTTTGATTTATTGTAGAGATGAGGTCTCGCTTGCCCAGGCGGGTCTCGAACCCGCGGGCTCAGGCAATCCACTCACCTCAGCCTTCCAAGGCGTGGGATTATAGGCTGAGCCACTGAGCCCGGCTACGCAGCCACTCTTAAGAGAAATAGGCATAACATAGAAAGAGAATAAGGGCTGGTGATTCACACGAGGAAACAGTTGGGCAGCCAGCCAGGAAAAATACGGAGCGCCTTAGATGTCTGTGCATAAAACACACAGGGCAGAGGTAGTAAGCAGAGTAAACTGGGATTATAAAGCCAGGTGGCAAACATGGTGATCTCACTGCAACCTGTGGCAAGGACCTGAGACTGACATTCGGTTGTGAAATTGAGTTTATATCCTGTTTAAGAGAAGTATAGCCATGAGGCCAGGAAGGGGATTGGTGTGTGCTGTGGGGAAACTAGGGGAAAGCCCACGGAGGAGCATAAATTTGGATATTTCGGAGATTTCACATAGAACATTAAAGGATTTACTACATACCATTTAGCCAGGGAAATAGGAGGGACAATATTCAATATAAAATGGATATAAAGATTTGAAATACAATTCCTTCAAAAATTTTAATGAGACAGCAGGCACAGGAGCCCATGCTTGTAATCCCAGTACTTTGGGAGGCCAAGGTGGGAGGATGGCTTGGGGCAAGGAATTCAGGACCAGCCTGGGCAACATAGCAAGACCTTGTCTCTACCAAAAAAAAAAAAAAAAAATCAAGAAAAGTAGCTGGGTGTGGTGGAGAACACCTGTGGTCCCAACTCCTTGGGAGGATGAGGCAGGAGGATTGCCTAAGTTCAGGTATCCCAGCTACTCAGGAGGCTTTGGTGAGCCATGAGCATACCACTGCACTTCATCCAGGCTGCGTGACAGAGTGAGACTCCAATTTTTAAAAAATTGTTTGATTTCACAAACATAACATTTTATATTTGATGTTTATGCTTGAAATGGCTATGTATAGTTCCTGAACAAGACTTTTTTTTTTTGAAAGTCTCCCTCTGTCATCCAGGCTGGAGTGCAGTGGCACGCTCATGGCCACTGCAGCCTTGGCCTGCTGGGCTCAGGTGATCCTTCTGCCTGAGCCTTCCAAGAAGCTGGAACCGCAGGCATGTGCCACAATGCCCGGCTGATTTTTTGATTTATTGCAAAGACAAGGTCTCGCCATGTTGCTCAGGCTGGTCTCGAACCCCTGAGCTCAGGCAATCCTCTCACTTCCACCTCCCAAAGTGCTGGGATTACAGGTGTGAGCCAGCACTCCTGGCTTGACCAACACTTTTACAAAATGTTCTCTTGGAATTATCAATAGCCACATCCATAAAAAATGTTTTTGGTAGGAAAATTTTAATTTTTTATAACTATTAAAATATGTACAACAGTTGAAATATAGAGAAGCTAACTACTTTTTCTCATTGACAAATGTAATGCTGAAATTCATGTGATAAGGCAAGTAGATTCATTTTAAAATTATTTCTAAGCCAGGCATGCTGGCTCATGCTTGTAATCCTAGCAGTTTGGAAGGCAGAGATGAGAGGACTTCATGAGCCCAGGGGTTTGAGACCAGTCTGAGCAACTTGGTGACACCTCGTCTCTACAATAAAAATCAAAATATTAGCCAGTCATGGTGGTATGCACCTGTAGTTCCAGCTGTTTGGAGGCTGAGGTGGAAGGATCGCCTGAGTCCAGCAGGTTGAGGTGGTGGTAGCTGTGAGTGTGCCACTGCACTCCAGCCTGGGTGACAGAATGAGACTCTGACACAAATAAAAAAAATTCCATAGATTTTTGTGGTACAAATGCAATTTTGTGACGTGCCCACACTGTGTAGTGCTCAAAGCAGGGCTTTTGGGATATCTGTCACCTAAATAACATCCATCGAACCCATTAAGCATTTATCTTCATCCACCCCCTCTCCCCTCCCCCTTCTCAGTCCCCACTGTCTGTCATTCCACCCTCTGCATCCATGTGTACATATTTTAAAACATTATTTTAGAGATGTGGAGTACAATTCAGGGTGAGGTATACAAATGCTCATTATGCAGGGACCCTTGTTGATGAAATGTGTCCCCCCTCCCCTGGCAGTTTCCCACTATCGCCAGTCCTTTTCTTATAATATTCATGTGTACATGTTTTTAAGCTCCCACTTATGAGTGAGAACATGAGATATTTGTCTTTCTGGGTCTGCCTTGTTTCATTAAGATAATGACTTCCGGTTTCATCCGTGTTACTGCAAAAGACATGATTTTATTCTTTTTTCTGGCTGAATGGTATTCTATTGTGTATATATGTCACATGTTCTTTACCCAATCATTATGGATAGACACGTAGGTTGATTCCACATCTTTGTTCCTGTGAATAGTGCTGCAATAGACATAGAAGAACATATAGTAGAGACTTTATCATGGGCAGACCCACTTGTGCCTCGCCTGTGCGGACCACTCTCTAGCCAGATTAATGGCCAAGGATCACGAGTCTGCCCAAAGGAGTCTGATAAAAATTCCACAGTAGTAGTCTCTAGGAAGTGTCAGGCCAGAGGCAGACTGATGCTTTTGGGTGGTCTTGGAAAAATAATCCACCAGTCTCTGGGGATATGGGTGTTATAGATTTGATTGTGTCTCCCCTCCCCCAAAATTCACACGTTAAAGTCCTAATTCCCAGTACCTCAAAATATAGCCCTATTTGGAAGCAAGGTCTTTATAGAGGTGATCAAGTTAAGATGTGGGCACTCTGAGTTGGGGGGTCCCTAGTCCAATGGCAGATGTCTTCATAGGAAGAGGAAAATTTGGACACAGAGACACAGAGAGAAGACAATGTGAAGAGACACAGAGAGAAGATGGCCATCTACGAGCCAAGGAGAGAGGCCTGGAACAGACTCTTCCCTCACAGCCCTCAAAAGAAACCAGCCCTGCTGACACCTTGAGTTTGGACCCCCAGCCTCCAGACTGGCGAGCCAATGCACTAGAGTTCCTTAATCATCCCTGTTCCAGCTGTCCTAGAACATTCATTACAGGTAGGAATAGAATTCAGCTCCCAAGAAGAGGAAGAGGCAACTGGCAAGGACCAGGGAGTATATCAGAGTAACAGGCAAGCAGGAGAGTGAAAACTGCAGCCTCAGGAGCAGCCAACAGACACGGGGGAAAGTGCTCAGCCTCACTCATGTTCAGAGAAATGCAAATCAAAACCACATTGAGATACCACCCAACCCCAGTAAGAACAGCCATCATTGATGAATGAAACAACAACAGATGCTGGCTAGGATGTGGAGAAAAGGAATGCTTCTACACTGCTGGTGGAAATGCAAACTAGTACAACCTCTTTGGAAGACAGTGTGCCGCTTTCTGAAAGAACTAGAAACACCTTCCATATGATCCAGCAATCCCCTACTGGGATATACCCGGAGGAACTCAAATCATGCTACAAAAAAGGTGCCTGCACAAGCATGTTTATTGCAGCACTATTCTATTCACAATAGCAAAAACATGGAACCAACCGTGCTGCCCATAGAAACTGGACCAGTTTAAAAAAAATGTGGTGCAAATACATTATGGAATATTATGCAGACATAAAGAAGGACACACATATGGACTTTGCAGTAACATGGATGGATTTAGAGTCTATCATACTCAGTGATCTATCACAGAAACAAAGAACTGAGTACCACATGTTTTCACTTATAAGCAGACCCTGAACATTTACCATAATACCATAAGGAAGAGATTGGCATTAGTGGGATCCTGCCAGGGTGGAGGGGGCACATAACAGCAAATAGAATACCTGATCTCAAGCCATGCCAAGTGGGGGCCAAAGGGAGGCCCAAAGTTTACCTGTACAAGGACCACTTGTATACCTAATCCTGAATTGTACCCCACATCTTTAAAATAAGATAAATATATAGAGAGAAACTGCAGCCCCAGGAGAACGAAAATGAAAAAGAGGAACTGAGACAATGCCTGGTGAGTTTAGGGCAAAAACAGTAAAGTCAAAGCTACATGGCTCAGGGCCTTCCCCAGGACTAACCTCCCACACAAGAAAGATCATATCCGGTGTAGACAACAGGAGTCTAGGAAAGTTGGCTGCCTCCAGGTAGGGGTCCGATGGCCAGGGAAGGTTGGCATGTGTGTGGAAGTCACCAGGTATCCATGACTGAGGGGTGTAGTGAGATAGTTACGTGGACTAAGGTTGGGAAATTTGGCTCAAAATTGGGAGAACTATGTATGTATGTATGTATGTAAGTATGTATGTAAAGTACTCTAAGAAATTTAGAAAATAAGAAAATGAAATAAAAATCTCCCCCCAATCCTACCATCTTAACCAGATTCATCATATATTTCTTTGTCTTTCTGTATGTACCTATCTTTTAGACAGTTGGATTTAGAAAGTGTACCTATAATTTGCATCCTGATTTTTAAAGAAGTAAAATTATAGTACAACCATGTTCCCATTTTGCTACATGATTTCTCACAAGTATACCCTTTAATGGTTGTATAAGGTCATGGAGTAGGAGAACCATAATGAATTATTCCCCTATGACTGGATGTCAGGGCTGTGCCTGGTTTTTTCCTTAACAATATTCTTCCTAAGTGCCCTCCAGTACTGAGATTCTACGATTCTACGTTTGGCTAAGGGCTATGCAAACCACTTCTCTAATTCTAATTCTCTTCATTTCTAATTCCTTTTTGTTTTTTGAGCTGGGATCTCACTCTGTCTCCCAGGCTGGAGCGCACTGGCATAATCATGGTTTACCTCAGCCTTGAGCTCCTGGGCTCAGGCTATCCTTTAACTTCAGTCTCCCGAGTAGCTGGAACTACAGGCATGTGCCACAATGCCTAGCTAATGTTTTTATTTTTTTGTAGAGCCGAAGTCTCAGTCTGTTGCCTAGGCTAGACTTGAACTCCTGAGCTCAAGTGGTCCTCCTGTCTCAGCCTCCCAAAGTGCTGGGATTACACATGTGAGCCGCAGCACATGGCCTCTGATTCCTTTATGAGAGGCCTTTTGAGATGCTCTGATGTGTGTTGTATTTAGTCAGATTTCTGTTGATTTCTTCTGAGTATCAGTTTCACAAAAAAATTTTAAAAAAATTTCTATATGGTTATCCTTCCTAGACAGTTGTTTTTTTTCAGGTGTGCAGAAATACAAAATCAGTACAAAGAATACCTGTATACCCTTCACTCAGATTCTCTAAAAGCTAACATTTTGCCTTACTATGGTACAATGGTCAAAACTGGGAAGTGAAGCTGAATATGATACTCATAAAATCTGCAGACGTGATCCAGATTTCGCCAATTGTTCCAAAGGACACTGACTGTGTCCTTTTTCTGGCCCAGAATCCATTGAGAGATCCCAGGTTGCATGAGCTGTCGTGTCTCCTTAGTCTTCTTTTGTCTAGAATGGTCCCTCAATCTTTCCCTGTCTTTCACAACCTTGACACTTTAGTGTTTTGTTTTGTTTTGTATTGTTTTGAGTTGGAGTCTCACTCTGTCACCCAGGCTGGAGTACAATGGCACGCTCCCGGCCACCGCAGCCTAGACCTGCTGGGCTACGGCGATCCTTCCGCCTCAGCCTTCCGAGTAGCCGGAATTACAGGCGCGCGCTGCCATGCCCGGCTGATTTTGTTTTTGATTTATTGTAGAGATGAGGTCTCGCCAAGTTGCCTGGGCTGGTCTCGAACTCACAGGCTCACAGGCAATCCTCTCACCTCGGCCCCCCCAAAGTGCTGGAATTATAAGTGTGAGCCACCGTGCCAGGCCTTTTTTTTTTTTCCTTTTTTTTCTTTTGTACAGATGGAGTCTCCACATGCAAAGCTGCAGGGAAAGTATTTACTTCGAAACTGGACAGTAACTCACACCATGAACAGCAACTCTCATGTGCCATCCCATTTCAAAAGCATGCAGCATAGCTGTCTTTTTTGTAAATTCATCTCTTAACGTCATCTTGTTTCTTTGTCATTTATCTTTTTTTCCCCTAAAGTGATATGTGAGAGAAATTTTAGATTGCTTGGACCTTCTGGTGATAGATATCTGGAGTTTAAAAAGCCACTGATGTATCTGTTTTGAACTAGCTTCTTTCCCCTGGGATACCAGTCTACGGGGACAGTCCCTTTACATATACAGTCGCAACTCCTTCTGAACTCTGAGGGCCTCGGGCAGCAGCCTTTCCTGGTTGTTGTTGTTTTGTTTTATTTATTTATTTATTTTTTATTTTTTGAGTTGGAGTCTCACTCTGTTGCCCAGGCTGGAGGGCAGTGGCCGCTCCCGGCCACCGCAGCCTCGACCTGCTGGGCTCCGGCGATCCTTCCGCCTCAGCCTTCCAAGTAGCTGGAACTACAGGCGCGTGCTACCACACCCGGCTAATTTTTTGATTTATTGTAGAGATGAGGTCTCACTTGCCCAGGAGGGTCTCGAACCCGCGGGCTCAGGCAATCCACTCACCTCAGCCTCCCAAAGGCGCGGGATTACAGGCTGAGCCAGACACTAAAATTTAAATCGGTAGATGGTGTAAGTCAGTTAACCTTCATAATGTAATATGTTGCATCCAATCAGCTGAAGCCCTGACTAGAACAAAAGGCTGAGCCTCCCTTGAGTAGAAGACAGTTTTCCTGCCTGTCAACCCTTGAACTGGAGCATCAGGTCTTCTGGTTCTACAGCAGTTTCTAGCCTTTGTACTCACACTGAGACCTTGGCTCTTCAGATTTTGGATCTGCCAGCCTCCCTAATTGTGAGCCAGTTCTTAACAGTAGATCTCTTTATATGTACTCTTTATATATATGGTTTTGTTTCTCTGGAGTGCCCTAACCAATACAGGGCACAAGAACAATTTTGTACAATGTGTGCATAAAAAGAGTGTTGTCTGTCATTGTTTGATGCAGTGTTCAATATGTGTCAATTAAGTCAGATTTAATTATGTTGTTTATAGCTTCCATGTACCTACTTTCTTTAAATTTTTCTATCAGCTATTGCAAGAGTGTGTTAAAGTCTCTACTATAATTGTGAATTTGTCTATTTCTCTTTTCTGTTTGCTAATTACATTTTATATATTTTGAATTTATGCTGTTTGATGCATATAAATTTAGAGCTTCAATATTTTCTGGTTGTGTTGACCTCTTTATTTGTGAAGTGTTACTTTTATCTCTAGTAATGCTTCTTCCCTTGAAGATCAATTTGTCTGAATATGAGTACATCTACATTAATTTTCTTTTGGTTAGTGTTTGTATTAAATTGTCTTTTTCTTTTTAATTTTTTATTTTAAAGATGTGGGGTACAATTTAGAGCTAGGTATACAAATGTTCATTATGCAAGTACCTTTGTTGATGAGGTGTGCCCCCCCCTCCCCTGTTAGTTTCCCACTATAGTCAATCCCTTTCTTATAGTATTATGAAAATGATTCAAAGTCCGCTTATGAGTGAGAACATGTGGTACTCAGTTCTTTGTTTCTGTGATAGATCACTGAGTATTATAGACTCTAAGTCCATCCAAGTTGCTGTGATGTTCATAATTTTGTCCTTCTTTATGACTGCATAATATTCCATTGCATATAAGTACCACATTTTTTTTTTACCCAGTCCTCTTTCAATAGGCAGCACGGTTAGTGCCTTTTTCTACCTTTTTACTGATTTTAAAATTATCTTCTATTTAGGTGTTAGAATTACTATGGCAGCCATATAGCATTTCTTTGCATTAATACTGATTTGTGTTCTCTTCGTTTCTTAAGTTCACAGGTTAATAACTTTTTATCATTTTAGAACCATTACCTCTTATAAACATTAATTATGACTGAGTCTCAGTTCTTTCCTTCCAAGACTTCAATTCTTTGAGTCTTTTCCTTCTCAGATTCCAACTACATGTATATTTGAACATTTAACTGTGTTGACACTATTGGTATTTCATATATTCTTAAGCCCTTCTTTGATTTGTTTCCTCAGCACTTCAATTTGGGTATTTTCTATGGACTCATCTTCTGGTTCATCAGACCTGTCTTATTCTGTGTCTAACCTTCTTTTAAATCTACCCATTGAATTTTTTCCCTCCAGGTATTGTGTTGTTCAGTTCTAGAATGTCACTGAGATACTTTAGTATCAAAGTCTCTGTTGATAGTCTTCATAATTTAACCAATTTGCCCATATTTTACTGTATTTACTTGAGCACATTTACCAAAGTTACTTTTAAGTTATTGTTTGCTAATTCCAATATTGATATCACCTACGAATCTGTCTCTGTTTTCTGTTTTTCTGCTTTTCTCCCTTGGTTCTATATCTTGGCATGTCTAGTAATTGTTTTGATGTCATATATGTGTGCAAAAATAAACTGCAGAGTCATATTTTTCATCATAGGATGTCTTCCACCAAAAAGAGGTTGACTCATTCCACTACCATGAAATGAGAATAGAGAACTATTCACCTTCATCCAATCATGGACTACCCTCAGGCTGGAATGCAGTTTTGGTAAGACTCAGTCTACCCATAATTTTTATCTGCTCCCATGATGTGGCCTTCAATAGGCTTTTAACTGAGAATTCAGTTGCTCTTTTCTCTCTTCAGTACTAACTATATTGAAATTTCCATTCTACTTGTTAGAATTATTTGACTTAGTAATCCATTTAGGCTTTTGCTTTACACGTCTTCAGAATACGTTGTTGAGATAAAGATTGATGATGTTTGAGGTCTCTTGCCTCTCCAATTCTGTCACTCGAACCCACACAACTGCCAAAACTGTGATTGTTTATCTGCTTCAGCAACAATTCCATGTCTTAACCAAAGTCATATTCTCAGTCTTCAATTCACACCCAGAATCAGCTAATGTCCCCAGAGGAAAAGGAAACTATGGCTCTTCAGTCTACCTCTGAATTTACCTCTGTTTTCTCTGAAATTTCAGTCCCTCTAAGCTTTTCTGCTTCAGCAGCTCTCTGACACCTTAAAAAAAAATTATAGTTTGTGTGGCTTTCCTATTTGCTTTGAATACTTTATCCTGCCTTGAAGCAGAAGTCATGATATCCATATTACCTCTATTTAGAGAACTCCTAAAAGTATACAATTAAAATGTACATCCTTCCTATGCTACAGATTTTTTTTTCAATAGAGAACTTTTATTACATCTTTAAGATATCACTCTGTAGATCTTAGGAATCATCTGGCTTCTTGTTGTGTTCGCAGTATGACAACTCTTAGATCTTATTCATCAGTCTGCTGAACTGCTCCTTTTTCAGAGACATTAAATACCCTAAAATTTTCTGATATCTTGGTTTCTAACTGTTATGGCTTGCTGAATCCAAGCAGCTGAATTTGACACAAGTTCAATGTCATTTTCTGCAAGAATTAACTCATCTTTTTGGGCTTGAGATACTGAACAAGCATGCCTGGCCTCATTTGAACCCTGCAGATGTATTTTTCACCCAAGAAATTTCAGATTTCAACAAAAGACCATTCTCCTGAATGACAACATTGATGGGGAAGTGAGCATACACGGGCCTCATTTTGCAACTGAAGCCCATGGAACACCCTTGATCATGTTCTGTACATGACTGCAGATAGTGCAAGCAGTAGCCAGCTCTTTCCTATTTTCCCAGCTTTTGTCAACCTGGAGCCTCCTCTGTTTCTTTCCATGGAGACTGAGTTCTACATTGATGTGATTGAATTCCCTTCATAGGGCTCCCCTGGGCCCTTCAAATCGCTGTACACCCTTCAGAGTGATGACTTTTGGAATATGAACAATCTGAGTTTTGAGAATAATCCTCATTCTCACAGTAGTTGTAGCAAAGAGAGCGGCAGATTCGTTTTTCTGAATGCCTTTTAAACATTTCTATTTTAACGAGTTCAAAACAGAACACATCCCTTTATTCTCCCACATCTATGGTGGCTCCACCAGACTCCCACTTATCAACCATGTTTGGGATGAGGGATGGCTGCCATACTAAATAGAGGAGGTTTGGAAGTCCTCACTGAGAAGATAACCTTGGATCAAAGACCAGACAGAGAGAAGGTGCAAGCTTCCTCTTGGAATGTTTGTGGGAAGAGACGCAGGAATAGCAAGTTCAAAGGCACTGATAGAGGAGTGTGCCCGAGTGAGGCTAAAGTCAATACAGCTCAGGCAGAGGGATTAAGGGAGAGTCATGGGGAGTAACTTCAGACCAGAACTTACCTAAGCATTATCTCGAATTCCTCATTCTCTCTCAACACTTCATATCTAATAAATGTCATGTTCTACAAGTTTTATCAATGAAATATTTTTTGTATATATGCCTAAACTACCCTCACTTATCTTGTATTGCCCATAGACAATTGCAAGTCAGATACCGAACCCTCCCAGTTCCTGGAACTCCCCACTCCAAGCGAATTCCAAATAAAACATTCTCTTCTGCCACTAACACTATCACAGTTACAGGATAAGACTAAAGGTTTCTAACTGGATTTTCCATTACCATATGAGAAATAGGCCATTCAAAAAGGAGAAAATGGCCCAGTTTTCTATGGCAAGTAATTATAATGTTTGAATCTGTTGACCAAATATACTTTATTTTAAAGATCTATTGAAAAGTCAAATGGATTTGAGTACAAAATTGTGCTAGTTGGTCAGGTACAGTGGATCATGCTTGTAATCCCAGCACTTTGAGATGCCAAGACAGGAGGACTGCTTGACTCAGGGGTTCAAGACCAGCGTAGGCAACATAGTGAGACATTATCTCTACAAAATATCAAACAATTAGCCAGGCATTGGTGGAGCACCCATAATCCCAGCTTCTCAGGAGGCTGAGGCAGAAGGATTGCCTGAGACCAGCAGGTTAAGGCTGTGGTGAGCCATGATTGTGCCACTGTGCTGCAGCCTGAGTGACAGAGTGCGATTCTGACTCTAAATAAATAAATAAAATTGTCCTGGCAAATAAAATGTTCAGCTTCCTGTTATTAAGAAAAATCTAAAATAAAACAATCAATTGGCTTCATGACTTCTTGGCAAGAATTTTACCAAAAAAGCAGTGCCCTAGACAGCTGCTACCTAGAAAGCATTCTAAATTTCTCATTGCTGTCCATTCTTTTCCCACATACATCATGCCGATGTACACTGCTTTAAAAAAAAATAGCCAAAAGCAATTATTGCATTTCCAAAGAAGAAACAATTTGTAAGATATACAAGAATGTAAGTGCATAGTGCCCATGTAGCTATAGACTTCCTGATTCTGTTACTGACACAATAAAAACTGGTTCTGTAAGCTCCCTGTATATCCTTTGGGAAACCATCTGTTGTTTTTCTGCTAAATGAAATGACATCAATATGCCTTTCCAGCCCTTGCCTTGGATCGTCTGCCTCTAATGTGGCACATTTGAGAATCTTATCATTCCCTCTGTTTGCAAAGAAATAGTTTCCAATGCTTAATAAATAATGCAAAATAATCTGAAATTTTAAAAAAATTACAGAAAGCAAAAAAATATGTATGAAAACATTACCACATATCTCATTTCTGGGGGAAATGTTAGAAAACTTAAATTTTTTTTTTTTTTGGTTTTTGTAAGAGGGAGGCAAAACATTGCTTCATATGGTTAACATTGAAGAATTTTTTTCTCTTGCAAGAAAATGGAAGCCATTATAGCAAGGGAGGAAAAAAGGAAAAAGATGAAAACAAATGGTGGATAAATTTGCATACCACTTACACTAGATGTTACATTCTAAAATGGTTATATTTTTTTAAAGTGAAACGTATTATGAAAGAGGTTAAACAAGGGAAGTGGACTATTTCTTAGGTTAAGTTAAATTTCCTTCCATGTTTAGAAATATTTATGTTTGATGCAGATTAAGTGAATGTATGCAATCATAAAAACACTTTTCTCAACATCTGTTTTTTCACTTGATTTAATAAAATTAACACTTAGATTTTTATGTAAAGAAAATATGTCAAAAAACATTCACAGCTGTTGTTATAGAAATTATAGGTATATATAATGTAGAATATAGCACTCTAATAAGCTACATTTTAAACATTGTATGACAGCTGAAAAGAAGAACAAAATCACATCCTTTGCAGCAATATGAATGCAGCTGGAGGTCATCATTCTTTTTAAAATTCTTTCCTTTCTTTTTTAAAAATTTTATTTTATTATAGGAATGTGGTGTACAAGTGAGAATTAACTACATAAGTAGGCTGCATGCAAGTGAAGTTTGGGCTTCTAACTGGCCCTTATCTCCCTGGTAATGAATCAAATACCCTTTGTGTTGTCATGTGCCCCCCTCCAAACCTCCCTGCTTCCCTCCCTCCCCTAGCAGTGTCTAGTGACTGCTGATCCCTCTTCTGTGCTAATGTGACTAATGTTCAAGGCCCACTTATGAGTGAGAACATCAGTACTCAGATCTTTGTTTCTGTCCTAGTTCACTTAGTATGATGATCTCCAGCTCCGTCCAATTTGCTGTGAAGTCCATGATTTTGTTCTTCTTAATGGCTACATAATATTCCATCTTGTATATGTACTACTTTTTTTGTCCAGTCCAGTTTTGATGGGATTAGTTCCATGTTTTTGCTGCTGTGAATAGTGCTGCAATGTGCTGCAGGCGTCTTTTTTGTAAAATGATTTATGTTCCTCCAGGTATATTCCCAGGAGAGAGATTACTGGATCACATGGAAGGTCAATAGTTAATTCTTTTAGGAATTGCTCATCTGCTTTCCATAGAGGTTGAATTAGCCTGTGCTCCCACCAACAGTGTAGAAGCAATTCCTTTTATCTGCACCTGCACCAGCATCTGTTGTTTTTTGATTTATTAAGGATAGCTATCCTTACTGGAGTTAGGTGGTATCTCATTATAGTTTTGATTTGCATTTCTCTAATGGTTAGTGAGACTGAGCATTTTTTCATGTGTCTGTTGGCTGCTTGTATGTTGTCTTTTGAGAAGTGTCTGTTCATGTCCTTTACCCACTTTTTAACAGGATTGTTTTTTTCCTTTCAGTTTGGTTGAGTTTCTTATAGATCCTAGATTAGGCCTCAGATGCATAATTTGCAAATGTTTTTTTCCATACTGTGAGTTGTCTCTTAACTCTCTTGATGGTTTCTTTTGCTGTGCAAAAGCATTTCGGTTTGATGAGGTCTCACTTGTCTATCTTAGCTTTTATGACATTCACTTTTGGGGGCTTGGTCAAGAGTTTATTGCTTATGCCTATATGTATAAGGGTGTTTCCTACATTTTCTTCTAGGTTTCTTATAGATTGAGGTTTTGGCATTCAGGTCTTTGATCCATTTTGAGTTGATTTTTGAGTTGGTGATAGGTAGGGGTCCAGTTTCATTCTTCTGCATGTAGTCAGTTTTCCCATTTGCTAAATATGGTCTCCTTTTCCCCAGTGATTGTTATTGGTGGCTTTGTTGAAGATAAGTTGGTTGAGAGATTGTATTTTTGCTTCTGGAATCTCTGTCCTGTTCCACTGGTCTACATGCCTATGTACCAATACCAGGCTGTTTTGGTTCCTGCAGGTTTGTAATAAAATTTAAAGTCTGAAGTGCGATATTCCTGCTTTGTCCCTTTTGCTGAGGATTGTTTGGCTATTTATGCTCTTTTCTGTTTCCATATGAATTTCTGTATTATCGTTTCCAGGTCTGTGTAAAATGGTGTTGGCAATTTGATGGGTACTGCATTGAATTTGTAGATTGCCTTGAATAGGATGGACATCTTGACAATATTGATTATTCCCATACATGAACATGGAATGTTTTTCCATTTGTTTGTGTCATTTTTTGTTTATTTGAGTAGCGTATTGTAGATCTTGTTGTAAAGGTCTTTCACTTCTCTGGTTAGGTAGATGACAAAGTATTTCATTTCTGTGTGTGTGTGGCTATTGTAAATGGCCTTGTGCTTTTTATTTGGTTCTCTGCCTGCTTGGTGCTTGTGCATAGAAATGCAAATGTCTTTTGCACATTGATTTTGTAAACCTAGACTTTACTAAAGTGATTTATCAGTCCAAGGAGGCTTTTGACAGACTCTTCAGGGTTTTCAAGATATAGGATCATATAGTCTGCAAAAAAGAATACCTTAACTTCCTCTTTTCCTATTTGGATACCCCTGATTTCCTTCTCTTGCCTGATTGTTCTGGCTAGGACTTCCAGCACTATGTTGAACAGGAGGGATGAGAGTGGGCATCCTTGTCTTGTTCCCACTATTAGGGGATAAAGACCATCATTGTAAGTGAACTATCACAGAAACAAAAAACTGAATACCACATGTTCTCACTCATAATCAGGCCCTAAACATTGGACACATGAGCACAAAGGTGGGAACAACAAGAGCAAAAACATTAAACCAACCTTACTGCCCACTGAAAGTGGACTGGGTAAAGAAAATGTGGTACATATACACGATGGAGTATTATGCAGCCATAAAGAAGAACAAAATCATAGACTTTGCAGCAAATTGGATGGAGTTGGAAACCATCATATTTACTAATCTATCACAGAAACATGGAACTGAATGCCACATGTTCTCACTCAGAAATGGGACCTGAACATCAAGCACATTAGCACAAGGGAAGGATTGGCAGTTGCTGGGCACTGCCAGGAGAGGGATGGAGGGAGGGTGGACACATAGCAACACAAAGAGTACCTGGGCCTAAACCAAATCCAACTGATTTGGGCCAGTTGGAGGGTCAAACTTCACCTGCACGCAGCCTACTAGCGTAGTTAATCCTAACTTGGACCCCACATCTCTATAAAACAAACAAACAAAAAAGCCACTGGGTACTGCTAATGGGGGAAGGACAAAGGGAAGGGGGCATGCCCACCTACTTGGTACCATGTCTACTACCAGAGGGAGAGAGGGTTCATTAGAAGCACAAACCTCACCGGCATGCAATTTTACATATGTAGCAAATCCTCACATGTACCCCACAACTCTAAAACAAAAATAATTGTTGCATGAGAGCCATGCAAATGACTTTTGGTTCATTTACCTGTTTAAAATTTCAGAAAACATTTTTTCTAAATCTGAAGAAAGAGGAAATTAAATTTTTCAGGTGTAATTCAACTTTTATGACTTGAAAGTTTGCCCAAATCTTAAATGAATGTGTTTAAAACCACTTTAATACATTTAGTCTTGGCTTATGAAAGGGATACGTAAAGACTTTTTTTTTATTAAAATTGTTTCAATTTAACATTTGCTTTTATTCTGAAATGCACTTAGCTTGTTTTACTTTATGGTCACATGAGGAAGGAGCTACTACTCTATGTATGTGGAGAGAAACATAATATACTGATGTCCGGATTAAGGCTAGGATGAAATTGGAAGAGCGAAAGAGCAAAGCAGATTCTAAAGCATTTACACTTCACAGACCCAGAGGAGCTGATTTGAGGTAGTCTGATGAAGGAGATAAGTCACCAGGAGAATTTTCAACAAGAGCTGGGGCATTATTGGGCAGAAAGAAGTTGAGAAATGGTTCCAGGCAAGAATGAGAAGAGATGGTGTCATGTAGGGAGAGTGGGGAGCAAATGTGAGATGATAAGATCTTGGGAAATAACATTTTATCTTTGCTATGTTTGTTTAATGTTGAATTGAAAGAACACATCAAAATAAAGTCTCTCTGAAACTACTCCATTTAAAAAGAAGTACAAATAAGCCTTCTTAAAGCTTTCAACGCTTACAAACCTCCCTGAACTTAAATCT
>CAUYQG010056852.1:0-10632 GCA_963574415.1 Tarsius wallacei | reverse complement strand
CACGCCCGGCTGATTTTTTGATTTATTGTAGAGATGAGGTCTCACTTGCCCAGGCGGGTCTCGAACCCGCGGGCTCAGGCAATCCACTCACCTCAGCCTCCCAAAGGCGTGGGATTACAGGCTGAGCCACCGAGCCCGGCTATTTGTTCATTTTCTACTGGCCTGTATAATTCTCTTGGAGGAAAGACTTTGTCTTTCTGTTTTCATTGACCAAAGTGACCTGTCTTAGGGAGCTTTGAAATATTAACCCATTCCTTATTTCTCAGCAACAGATGCTGGTCCTGAAGTTTATTGAGGGAACCAATCACTTTTCCTTACAGCAAATAATAACTTTTATAGTCAATGTAATTCAAGTGTTTAAACCTCCTAGCAGAATATTTTTTAAAAGCCAATGAAACACTGCTATATATTATATAATTCTTTGACTCTCACTACCCCACCCTATCTCCCTTTTAATTTATTGAACTGACAGAAAGGGTTTAGTCTTTTTGCCTCAGCATGACCATTAGAAAGCATTCAGACATTCTACTGCAAAACAAGCAGCAGCCTATCCCATCCCCCTCAGCAAATCTCCTTCAGATGCAAGATGAGGACAACCCAACCATTCATGGTTTAGCATAATAATCTCTAGTAAACTTTCAGGTTCCTTGTCAAGGCTGAAGATCAAAGATCACCCTTTGACTGGCCAAAGTCATAAAAGTAATAATATGACCACCTTTGGTCAAGGAGCTTATAAATTGCAAATGTCTGTTTGTAAATTGCAAATGTCTGAATTTGTGGATTGCAAATGTCTAACAAGTCTCTTGCAGGAACCTCCTCTCCCAGTTAACCTAATCTGCCCTATGTGACCTACCTGACATGATTAAACCCCAACATGGCAGCAATCATGTAACTAACCCATACATCTGCCTGCTGTCCATCACCTGACATCAATACCTGTGCTTGTCTGCCCCTTTGTGATGACATGGAAGCAGATCACCACCCAATCACCTTAATGATTTTCCCCCATCTAGGGGAATGTTTAAAAGGATGCAACCACAAGCAACCAGCGGCCATTGCCTTGCTAGATTCTGGTGTGGCCATGTACTCTTTGAGCTATGACTGTCGCCATGCTTCCTGGCTTGGTCTCCTACCTCACCTTGGGGAGGTGAATCGTCTCTCTCCCTTCTCTTTCTCTCTCTAATTTACTTTTAAATAAACTTTTCTTTCTTAACCTCTTTGTGTGTTGCAATTGTTTGCATTTACTCGGATCTCTGGGTTGCTGGTGCCATGCCTCTCCTCCCCTCTCCACCTCTCCAGCAAGCCACCCTCACCCTGTCCGAACCCTAACACTGACTATATTCAATTTTTGAACAAATTCCCTAATGTAGAACTTAAGCCATTACTCCAAAGCTAATTATTTATAATTACCTTGCCAATAGCTCAAGAAGCATGTAAAAAGATACCAAACCTAGAATATAAATGTGCTCATAGAAGTCAGACTTCCTGGTGTTTTCCTTATGCAACTTACTCATTTGCATTTACTTTGAATTTTGAATCAATCAGTTTGCATTGTAAACAAACTGTGAACGCTGCCATTAGTGACCATGAACCTGAGTCCAGATCTGCAGTTCAAATATTGCACAGCCCTGATCAGTTTTAGATGTCTCTGACATCCAATTTCTCATTTTTATGAATGGAATAAGGATAACATTTTGCAAGGATATTAGGATGGTTGCCTGGCATCACCTGTAGGGAAAATTTTTTGAGAAAGTTTAAAACACTATAGAAATGTTTGCTGTTAAGGAATATGTGTCAGGGACGTAGAAAGAGCTCCGAATAGCCTCTAAATGATAAATGAATGAAGTCAGTGTGGTTTTGTTCTCCTTGAAAACATGTAGGTGATGGTTGTGCTGATTTAAGGTGGGATTAATTGAGGATAGATACTGGGTTGTTTTGCTGAAGGCTTCTTATTCTTTACCTGCTTTCATTGCTGTTCAATCCCACTTGCCAATTTTAATCATCCAGAGCTAAACCCGAAGTGAGGGAAATATCTATTTTGCAGTAGACTTGTCAATTCTCTAGGTAGCAAGGAAAGGGCAAAATGAGATATTACACACAAACACACACACACACACACACACACATACACACCTGTTTGCATATTACTCAATTTTATCTCAATTTTCTTGCTCTTTTTCAATTTCAAAGCAAAGTTTATTGAGAAAGAAGAGAGGCAAGAGAGAGAGACATGCCAGAGCTGGCATGGGCAAGAGAAACAGCCTTCAATTGTCATTGATTTGAAATCTATACACATGAAATCTATTATCTGTCTACCTATCTTAAATCCATGGTAGTTGAGCAGAGATAATAATTGAAGAAATGAAATGAAAAAAGAACAAAAAGTTAAGCTGATCAAATGAACCGTTCTTCATGGTTTGTGCTAGAATTTCAATTTTACTATAGGAACTGAAATTTATTATATCATTATATTTATTTAATTTGCTTTTGCTCTCAGTGAGGGTGCCACACTCCATCTTAATTTTCCTCCTCCTCCCTTCATTGTTTATTTTACAGCTTTGTTCTATGATTTGCTGTTGTTTTGTAAGTTTGCTGTGGTCTATCACTCTGGCAGAAAACAGAGACATCATTTGTTAAAAATCTATTCAAGGTATTTTGACAAATGTCAGTCCCTTCTCCCTGAACTTCTTAAGCATGCACACACACACTCACACACACACATATGCTCACACACACACACACACACACACACACACACACACTACTTCCCAAGAGAACCTTAAATATATATTTAGTCCAGAATGGCAGTATCCCCAAATCACTACACCATAGTCCTTTGTGATTCACTCTGATGAAGACTTAAAACTATTTTAAAATTTTACCTGCAGGTCAGAGAAATTTTCAGCATGAGAGGAAAAAAACCAAGAAGCTTCAGGTGGACAGCCACAGGATAGAGACAAACTATCTGAAGAACTCAAGCCCTGCGCAGCCTTTACACAAACAACGCTGAGTGACTCAGCATGGCCTGCTTGGCAGATGCAAACCAATGATCATTTTATAGTAATTTGGAGACAGACAGGGTGAAATGCCGACATCAGGTTTTGTCTCCAGCCTTGACCTGAAAAATGATGGAGTCCTTTACCAGACAGTGGGAATTAAGAACATGCTGGTAACAGCATTTGAACTGCCTCTTTCAAAACAAACTCACCACTTCACCAGATGAGATACAGAGTGAGCTGAGATGGACAGCACACACACACTTGAAACTCCTGGCTTCATTTTACTCACTTCCCTTTGCAGCCGGGCATATTTATACTGTTTATCAAGTGGGAAAAATACAGACTACCTGTTATTTTTGTCTTTATAAAGGCAAGATCTGAAGCTTCTTTTCTTTGGTGGGCATGGGTTGGGGGTCGGAGCGAGGTGTTGAGTATCACGTGGCAGCACTGATAGCTCTCTGGGATTATCTTAAAACACCCCTGGAAACCCTGGTGAGTTTTATCTGCCACAAAGCTTCCCCAATTACATAAATGTTCATCTTATGGGCCTTATTTAGAGTGTGCACACTCCAAAAAAATAGAAAATAAATGGAAGACCTTCACTGCAGGATTATGAAGAACTCATATTAACTGCTGCCAGTTTCACATTCTGTCCTCTCCTACTTGAGATGGGAGTGTTATAGAGGAGGTAGCCATCTGGTCCCTGTGATCGTGACAGATGAAAAGTAAGTATGCTGTATTTCTAAACCACAAAGGGAAGAACTTGGTCTTTCTGCTACTTGATTAGAATGTTAAGATCTGGGCTTGGATCGACATGATGGCAAAAGCTGTGAATATACAAGAGCTGGTATTTTAAGACATTATTTATTCATCAAATGTCTTCCTTGTACCAGGGCAGTAAACTTAGGGACCAACAGTCAAGTTTCCTACTCTCATAAGTCTTACAAAATATTGCTTTAAATCAGAGACGTCAAAGATGATATTCTTGCTTCCTTACTATTATAGTCTTCCTTCCACCCTTTCTTCTCCCCTCCCTCCTACCCTCTTTCCCTCCCACCCTCCTTCCCTCCCTCTCTCCCTCCCTCCCTCCCTCTCTCTTTCTTTTTTGAGTTGTCACCCAGTCTGGAGTGCAGTGGCATGATCATGATTACCGCAGCCTTGACCTGCTGGGCTCAGGAGAGCCTTCCACCTTAACCTTCCAAATAGCTGGGACTACAGACATCCACCACCACACCAGGCTAATCTTTTGATTTATTGTAGAGGCGAGGTCTCGTCATGCTGCCTAGGCTGATCTTGAATTCCTGGGTTCAAACAATCCTCTCGCTTCAGCCTCCCAAAGTGCTGGGATTAGGCTGAGCCATCATGACTGGCCTAATACGGTCTTTTAAACATAATATGTACAAATTTAAGAGATCATAATGATGGGCTGCCTGTTAGTTGTATTTGAAAATCTTAATCACATCCATTTGACTACTGGAATGTGGATACAATGTTAACTCAAAAGCAATTGCTAACCAATCCACTAATTTCCTGAAATTTCTAATGAGGCGAAAGTCTATAGCTCTTGATTTTTTTTTTTTGAGTTGGAGTCTCACTCTGTCACCTAGACTGGAGTGCAGTGGCCGCTCCCGGCCACCGTAGCCTCGACCTGCTGGGCTCCGGCGATCCTTCCACCTCAGCCTTCCAAGTGGCTGGAACTACCGGCGTGTGCTACCATGCCCAGCTAGTTTTTGATTTATTGTAGAGAGGAGGTCTTGCCAAGTTGCCCAGGTGGGTCTCGAACCCACTCACCTCAGCCTCCCAAGGCGCGGGCTGAGCCACTGAGCCCGGCTAGCTCTTGATTTTTTAAAAAGCATAATTTTAGTGAACCATTATTATGGGGTATATAGATATTAATATGATTTACTAATTGTCCTTAAACTAAAACTCAAAATGTTTAATTTCTTTACAGGAATTCACTTTTGGTTCAAAGTCCTTTAAAAATTACATGAGGTACAAATTCATAGAGAAGAATTAGGCGAATACCCTGCTCCTTCTTGCCATTTCTCCACTTTCTTGCCTGCTCATTTTCTAGATTTCAAATGTGATTTCTTTCACTCGTTCTTTACAACAAAATTTTGTAATTGCTGTGCCAGCGACATATTCACACTCCTTCTCCTAAGCTAATGTTAGTCCTTTTTCATTTACTCAGTTTCCAGAACTCAACTTGAGCCAATGGCCTGGAATCACTAGATCAGGTGGCTCATGGAATTCAATGCCAGAGGAATTATGGGTATTTGACATCTGTATTGGCCAGAAGGATTTGCAAAGTGGCATAACCAGTAATCACGAGTTGGGCGGAAATTAAGAAAACCAATGCAGAATCTAAATTAAGACTTGATCATTTACTAAGAACCACGCTGCAAGAAGGAAAGAGAGGAGTGCTTACTAGCCAGTAGCTGGGAAACATCACACTCCAGTTCCTTCTCACATCTTTCCTTTAGGTATAAGTGCAATCTAAGCACTGTTCTGAGAATTGTCTTGTTACTGGTAGGGAGAAAGGGCCTTATAATGTATAGGCAGAAGAAAAAAAAATATTGTGATACTAGGCAGGGGAAAGTGAACTTGCAGACTGAAGTTAATACACTTCAATACGCCTATTTTTTTAAATTTGAAAGATGTGGGGTACAATTCAGGATTAGGTATACAAGTGATCATTGTAAAGGGAGCGTTTGGGCCTCCCTTTAGTCTCCACTTCACCTGGTTTGAGAGTAGGTACTCTTATGAATGTTGTGTCCCCACCCCCACCCTGGCAGTATCCTGCTACTGCCAATCCCTTTCTTATAGTATTGTGGTAAATGTTCAGGATTCGCTCATGAGTGAGAACATGTGGTACTCAGTTCTCTGCTTCTGTGATAGATCACTGAGTATTATAGACTCTAAATCCATGTCATGGTCTATTTTAAAAGTCAAGAGATAGGAAGACTTCTTTCATCTCTCTTGCATCCTTTCAATTTTGAATTTTCAAAAAATTAAAAAAAAAATTAATGTGAACTTGTTTTCCACAATAACCTGACACTGATGGGGCCAGAGAAACCTAGCAATCCTGAAGACCCTAAAATCAATGGTGCCTGTGCCCACCTCTCCTGCTCCTCCTCACCACTGTGGTCAAGAGTTCTTCTCATCTCTGCATACTCCACAGAGCCTGCCTGGATGCTACAAACACAGCAGATGCTAAACACGTGTGCATTTATCAATGACTAAAATAATTTTTTAAATCTACAATGGAAATATTGACAGTAGGTGTAGCTGATGTGTTTAACTTCAGAAAACATGTATGGGAAATTTAATACAAAAAGAAAATGGGAATTTACATGGGAATAGTTATTAACTAATATAAAAAATGAACTACTGGCTACAGAAAATGATTGCTGTTAATGTTGTCTAGGGAATCACATACACACATACACACACATACACACACACACACACACACATTTTTCTCCTGCTGTGAAGAAAACTGAATATAAAGTCTAAATCAGGCTAATGAGAAGATATTGTTTTAAAAAAAAGAAGAAATCTGAACATTGTTTAGGATTGATAGTAGATTAAACACACCTATTTACAATTCATGTTATTCAATAAAGAAAACATCTTAATAAAATAGATAACCATAGCAGTTTAGATTAAAAAAATTTTTTTTAGAAACAGCTCTTCCTCCTTCTTATGACCTCTTTGTACTCTATGTTGATTTCTAGCCAAGTTCTTATAGTCCTTGGCCCATGTCTGACTCCCTCTACTAGACATTACTGTCTTGGTGACTTCAATACTTGTTTTCACCTTTTTATCTCCAGTGTCCAAGCACAATAAGTGGCGGAGAACAGGATCTCATTAAGGATACGTTGAATAAAGAAAATGTCTTAAGAATTTTACAAAAGTTGGAATTAATAACCCTTTTTAAGTAGTTGGCTTGGCTTAATTTATTCTTGATACACACAATGAAATAATGTTGCACAATCTAATTACAATGATATTGAGCAAAGCTGCAACAAGGAGACAGGGTGTTGTAAAGAAAAGGGCACTGGACTCATATCAGCGGATCGTGGTCTGTAGCTTGGAATTGCCACTCCCTGCTAAACTCCAGACTCGGCATTTGATGACCACTACAGTCCTTCACTACTAACATTCCAAGAATGTACGTATCACAAGCACAGGAAACTGTGTTCATCACTACATCCCATAGCACAGCTCACTAAATGCATATTTATTGAATTCAGAGTTCTCTGAATGAATAAACAAACCAGGAATCCTGCAACACCTTCTCATCTCAATCTCTCATACAGAATCTCTTTTATGCTATATTGAATTTCCTTTGCCAATATAAGAATAATAAATATGATATATAAGATATATGATAGACCACAGATATTTCACGTTTTAAGATTCCGTTTTTGATATGCATATTTCTAACAACAGAATCTATGACTACAACATTAACAATTAGGTATAGAATTTAAGAGTGATTTTAGTCAACTAATGTGAGTTAAGAAGATTCTCTAAGCACTTACAATCGAACACACTTTCAATAATTCTCTGCTTCTAGAAAATCAACTTTAAAATTAAAAAATAGTATGTTTGACCAGAAAAGAATCTACTTATTAGAGGGCTTTATGGTTAGAACATGTCAACATTTTGGAAGAATTAAAAGGAGTTTATTTAGAGAGGTGTCCTGGATTTGATCATGGGTATTTCTATTTTACTCATATAGAAGTCACAGTCTGTCTTAAAATGTCTGTCTTAAAATCATTCTTTGTGTTCATCTTGCACAAATCCCTCCCAACTGTCACCCCCAAATGTCCCCAAGGTCGTAATGATTTGACCCACGTGGCCCTGCTCCTGAAGATGGATTTTGCCATGCTGCTGGTTGCCTGGTTAACTGTCCTGCAATCCCAGTGTTTTCCCAGCATATAGAAGGAGAAGAGTGAATACACACAGTATCTGTATTTAAAATCATTCTTTGTGTTCCTGTATTTAAAATCATTCTCTGGATTTGAGGGTGGGTATTTCTATTTTATTCATATAGAAGTCACAGTCTGAGGACATAACATAAATAGCACCAGAGCAGGACCTTTGGCATTGAGAGAGCCACAATCAGATCCTGGCTTTGTCACTCAGTGATTTGTAGCAAGGTGACTCAATCTCCCTAAACCTCAACCTCACCATCTCACAGCGGAGATATTGACCTCATAGGTTTGTGAAAACAAACTAAGGAACAAATCTATACACTTGCATTAATTTATATTTCTGTAGACATATATATGTGTATGTGTGTGTGTGTGTGTGTGTGTGTGTGTGTGTGTGTATGTATGTGTGTGTATGTATCACAAAAATAGAAACAGTGGAAAGCACTGATCCCCAGGTGAATCTAATGCATAAGGGTAGGGAGAAGCCATCAATAAATTTAAAAGCAAAAAGAAGAAAAACGGGGCAGGTTAAAAAAAACCTTGAGAAAAAGTCAGAACTTACTCTAAGAGAGGAAGACCCAAAACACAAAGGGAGCTAAGAGAAGCAGAAAAATAAAAGGGCAGTGCTCTTTTAGAGAAAGAAACAGACAGAGATAGAGATCCACAGGAATGACAAGGAGTGAGGGCCCCCTTTACAGCCACAAGCTGCATCTCTTCCAGGGTGCTGTGGATTGGGGTACCAGATCTCCTCCTTCCAAAACACCATTGTAATGGAGAAAGCACATACAAATGACAAAATCCGTCTTCAGGAGCAGGGCCACATGGGTCAAATCATTGCAACTTTGGGAACATTTGGGGGTGACAGTTGGGAGGGATTTGTGCAAGAGGAACACAAAGAATGATTTTAAGAGATGGAAGATTCTCAAAGCACAACAAGATGAACTTGAGTTTGAGAATTCCCGGGCACAGGGGACACACTTCTCTACCCACTTGCTCTGGTCAAATCAGCTCTTCAAAATCAGTCAGGACCTCATTCCCCTCCTTGGAACAAGCTTTTGCTTATGAGAAAATCTCACACCTGAGGAAAGAAGATGCTCATTCTCCTGCTGTCCTGATGAAAGGCCAGAAGGGGCTGCTGCTGGCTACCTGGTTAGTTGTACTGCAATCCCAGTGTTTTCCCACCATACAGGAGGAGAAGAGTGAATGCACACAGTGTCTGTATTTAGCTTTACCTAATTACCACAATATAAGTATCTTATAGGCATATATATATATATATATACACACACACACACACACACATATTAAGGTAGCCAGTATGATTTCTCGATAATAAAGTTCAAATTTCAGCGTGTCAGTTCCCCTTACTCCCATGTTCTTCAGTCACTATTTCCTTCATTTTTAGCTATGTGACACTTTGAAAATATGGGTTTTCCCCTCTCTTAATGCAATGAAGCAAACCACTCATATTTTCTCTTCCTTTTCATTATCTGGAATAACCTCATTTTTTCCTCTCTTTCTTTCTAACTCTTCCTATATCCATTAGAACACAGTTCCTGAAAATCACAGTTTTTGAAAACCCAAAACATATCCAATTATAGTTTTAATGTAAGACACTCTCTATATAATCAATAAATCTAAAACCCACAAACATTTCTGTTTTACTTTAAATATGTGAGTCCCAAATTATGAAATTACAGTGTTGATTTTCACTTTGTACTTGACCTCTACATTAAAGAATAAAGAACCAATGTCTGATTTTACAGTAATTTATCTTACTCTCTTTCCCTTACTCTTTAACCTGGAGAATATGGTAAGAAAAAGCATTTGACATCTACCATTCTTAATCCCCAAATGACTTATAAAGCAAAAGTGAAATTAACTACTTAACCAAAGATGGAAAAAGTGTTACCACCATCCCTAGTGCCCATACAGAAAAGCCAGGACACTTTTTGGACAACATGACTAAGAATTTGAGCCTCTAGAAATTTGTGGCAAGGATGTGACTCCTATATCACTTAAGTTCAGAAAGATGGAGGAGGGAGTGTTATATTTTAAAAACACATAGTTCCATTCAAGCAAACTAAATACTTAGTAAATTGACTTAAATATCTTGTCATGAGCATTATTTTCTCAAGTTTGATTGTGAATGTGCAGAGAAACAATTTTTAGTTTGGACAGAGCTCCCCAAATTAAAGATGTAGAAACATTACCATACTGGGACCATTTAAGAAGATGAGAATGAAGCAAAACTTCAGTACAAGCAGAGTTTAACCATGGAAAAAAATTAGCTGCCTTTCACCTTTGTTTTAAAGGTATTAAGTGTTAGGTAGATAGATTTCAACTGAAAAGCAAAAATCACTACATTCGAAAATCAATTTGAATACAATGTTATCATAAGGACTGAGGAAGACTTCTTAAAGTACATTTTGTGAGAAATAGAACTCTACAGCAATACACTTGAGGTCAAAACCATAAGTTGGTTCACAGCATTACAACTAGTCACCCACAGGTACAGACGGGGATTAGAGACTGTCCGTTACCACTTTATAAATCACAAATATTGGTTATGGTGGCCACAGAACTTATTAAGTTTTAAAATTTGACACTTAAAAGTATAATTCATTAGGAAGGAAAACAAGAAATTCAGGGGGAAAAGTTTTTAGTCTATTGATCTCTTTCTTTGCTGA
>CAUYQG010056850.1:0-53522 GCA_963574415.1 Tarsius wallacei | reverse complement strand
GTCTTCTTTTGAGAAGTGTCTATTCATATCTTCTGCCCATATTTTAAGAGGGCTGTTTGATTTTTCCTTTTGACACATTTGAGTTCCTTGTAGATCCTGGACGTTAGACCTTTGTCAGATGTACGGTTGGCAAATATTTTTTCCCATTCTGTGGGCTGTCTCCCGCTCTTTTGATGGTTTCTTTTGCTTTGCAGAAACTTTTCAGTTTGATGAGGTCCCACTTGTCTGTCTTATTTCTTATGGCATGGTCATTTGGGGTTTTGATCAGGAATTGGTTGCCTTTTCCAGTTTTCGTAAAGGTGCCTCCTGTGTTTTCTAAGATTCTTATAGTTTGAGGTTTAAGGTTTAGGTCTTTGATCCATTTAAAGTTGATTTTTGTGTATGATGATATGTAAGGGTCCTGTTTCAATGAAGCCCCAACAACACAATTTTGGAGCCAAGAAGAAAGTCCAAACTAGAAAACCACCTAGAAAAAATGGCTAAAAGCAAAGAAAGAGAAGGAGTTGAGTTTTTCCAGTTTCATGGAAGTTGAATTGTCACCTGAAGAAGGCAGGCCTGATTTCTGAAACAGAATGACAGCCTCAGGCTCCTTGAAATCAAAAGGGTTGGATTAGCCTTCATTAAAGGAATTTATGGACTGGAACTTCCTCGCCCATGTCATCTCTCACTCCATGAAAAGGATAGCTCACACATCACCTGCAGTTTTCTTCCTTAATCACACAGCTTTGGCCAGACCTGAACAGGACAGATGAGTAGTACATTTCACTTGCTGATGAAAAACAAAACATTGTCTTCCAAGAGCATAGAGCCCCTCCTCCCCTCATTTCCCTTTGAAACCTCTGGCTTAATCAATTAAATATGAACTCAGAAATAAATCAAGAAACCACCCAAACTAGAGACCTAGGCAATAAAAATTTAAGCATTGTACTTTTTAGTGTCAGGCAATTTTTGGCAAGTGCTGATTGCCTTAGCATGTGTGTTGGCCCTGAGAGTTAGGCCTCCCTAATCTCCTTCCTAATGTGTCTTGGCAGAAAAGAAGAAAAAATAATAAAGAAATCCCACAGAAACAGATAACTTAGTCAATGCAAAGTGTTTTATACAATGCTCTGAAAATCATAGTCTCAATCTAGACAAGTTTCTCTACTCTAGCTCCCTGTGTTCAAATCCGCAGTGTCTAACACTCAGTTAATAGGTGTGTGAAGTCAAATGTTCTCTGTTGTATATATGAACAAGTTAAGTATTAATTATCCAAACTTTCATCAGATCTATAGTCATCATATCCTGAGGGAGGCAGGTCTGCTATTTAAATAAATGAACTTAGAGACTAAAGACAACCTTATGAATCTTTAAAATGAGTTCTCAATGATACTCTTTAATAGAAAATATAAAAATTCATAATATAAAAAGGCATGACTTCCTGAGATTCCATGTAACCAATAGTGATACCATTATATAAAGGGTACAAAAAAATTACTTGAAATTTGGAGATATCAACAAAAGCTCGGTTTTAGCAACTAATGGGGGCATTACCTGGGTTAAGAGTCTTCTCCAAGTGGCACCAGTGAGGACTCCACCTAAGACTCTGGTTATTCCAAATAATTAGCAGTTTATGGGAGAATGCAGTGATGGAGTATTTAATCTGATGGTTTCCTTCTAAATGTAATCACCTCCCATGGATTTTATGACCACATTTGAGTTTTTATCAGGCTCATTAGGCTGCAAAAAGCAGAGATCAATTCAAGCTAGTCTGAGATGAAAGGACCCAGGTAGACTGTGGTTGGGGAAGGAACTGAGGCAACTCCAGACACCAGCCTCCTCGTGGGTATTTTCACCCTCACTCCTAGCATCTCTGTTTTCTCTGCTCTCTCCTACCGGCCTCCTCTCTTCCTTCTTAACTCTTATTTGTACAGACCCTTCTGCCCAGGTCTGCCTACTGGCATTTCCCAGCCTTCATTTGAACATCTGCCCCTAGCGCTTACAGTCTCATCTCATCTCCGAGCATCCATCTTCCAGTTCCCACAGGAGAATATGCTTGATGCAGCTCATCTTTTCACTCCAGATCATAAATCATAAATCACAGCTCCCAGCCAGCCAACAGACCAGCTTGCCTTGGGTCAGGTGTAGCCAAAGAGAAGAGTCATGTGCTTCCTCACAGGCCCCCTGAGCATGAAGAAAATAATTTCCCTTAGAAGGAGAAATGTACCTGGTGCAGGCACTGGGGCCTCTCTGGAATAGTATTTTTTAAAAAGTTAAACTTCAGTCTAATTAAATACTATCAGAATATAAACTACATCCAAGAATCCATGCCATATTCTTTTCCTACCAGCCGTTCATGCAGTTTCTCAAAGATCCTGCTGTTCCCAATTTCACACACATTTGAAAGGGCATACATAGCAGGAAGCTCCATGACTGAATGGAAAGTTGGTTACAGTTTAGCCCTGAGCAGCTGCATGTCTTAGGCACAAAGACCCACACATGAAGTCAGTTTACTGGAAAAGAGAAGATGCTTCCTTACCCATGTCTTCTCTCGCTCTATCAAAAGAATAGCTCACATGAACGCCTGCAGTTTTCTTCCATAATCACACTGCCATGGCCAGACCTGGGCTGGACAGATGAGTAGTACATCCCACTTGCCGATGAAAAACAAAACATTGCCTTTAGGAACGTAGAGCCCCTCCCCCATTCATTTCCCTTTGAAACTCTCTGGCTTAATCAATTAATATAATGTCAGAAGTTAATAAAGAAACTACCCACACTAGAGACCTGGAAAATAAAATCTTAAACGTTGTACTTCTTGGTATTAGGTGAATTAAGCTCTTAAGATCTGACTTGAGGACATTGGAAAAGTCCAATAGGATAGAAATAAAAGGTATGTAAGTAGCCTCCTTGTTTTTTAGATACATGAATTTCTTATTTATCCATCAGTTCTAGAATGAGTGCCTACTTTGTACTGTGATAGCAAGTCTGAGATTCTCTGCTGGATTTTGTCTTAAGAGAGGGTGTAATTGAGGTTTATAAAGTTGATAACCTAATCGACCCTAATCGGGGAGAAAGGCAGAGATTCCTGGCAGATATTGCATGTGAGTTTGTGAAAATTAATAATAATGATAATTACTGGAGATAACGTTTACCAAGCATTTATGACTATCCAGGTAATGATGCAAAGCACTTTTTCTGGTACACTTCATTTAATCGCTCAACAAGAACAAAGGTGTGCTACTATGATCCCCATTTTGTAAATGCAAAGTCCGAGGTATAATGAGATTAAAATATTGGATTACTCAAGATTGCACAGTTTTTAAGTGATGGGATTGGTATTCAAACCTGTACCTGAAAGGGAAACATAGAAAGTCTTTCTTCACCTGTTCCTGAGGAGTTTGCAGCTCCTGCATACAGTAGTGAGGTCCCCAGTCCTGGAGGAGAGCATCAGGTGCTCCTTTCGTGATTGGCAGTGCCACCCCAGACCCTAGTGACACTCAGGCCCCTTTTAAGATTGATGTGAAGATGTCTTAATGTCTATCTCTGCCCATGGCCCTAGTATGTAGCTATTCTCTTTTGCTCTCCTTAACCCCCTGTTTCCTGACTTGTCTCCCCTTTCATGCTCCCACACCACCATGTCTCACCAAGAAGCTTTGGAATATGTCTGTCTGGGCTAGTATATGTCTGTCTGCTGGAGCAGGGGGGAGAGTGAGAGACAGTGTGAATACATGGCATTTATAGGCTGGTGCTTTGTATCTGAGGGGAGAGGGCTGTGTATTGAAGGCATTGATGTTGGGTGTGCAGCTAATGAACAGTAAGTACCGGATTTGAATGGTGACCTCATTTCCAGGTTTATTGCTGAGTTCACTGATCCCGACAATTTCTCTGTGGCAAGAAATTTTGGGGTCGAAAAATGAGCTATGGGAAGTAATACAATTTGTCTAGAGCCAGACAAGCTGGACTCCCTTAATAGCAGCAGACTTGGCACCCCTCCAGCCGGGCCTACACAGACACCAGGAGCAGCCTCCAGCCCCTAGCCTGAAGGGATGAAGGGCCAAGCTACTGTCAGGCATCCTCTTGCGAGTGAACATTAAATACACATGCTCACACACACTCATACACACATGTACACTCTACACAGACGTCCTGGATCATGCCTGAAATTGTATGTTCTATATTCTTATACTTTTTTTTAACAAAAAGAAGCATTGCTACTAAAGACATGAATGCATTCTTTATTGAATAATACAGGACAGTCACTGTGTTGTCCTTAATCATCATGTGTATGTGAACATATAAAATGGTGCCATGACATGTTAAGTGCAACTCAAAACATCTTAAATCCTTTGGAATTTTTCATATTTACAAACAGAAATGTTGCTGGATTTTTCTGACTTGCCAATTCACTCCTAGGACTTCACCTCCAAAACTGATATTGAAGGAGATCTCCCTGTCTTGTCCCCAGAGATCAGATGAGACAGTCCAGCCATTTCTACTTTAGGTTCTGCTCTCCAGAGTCTCCTAGCTCTGGGGATTTCTGTAGCCTTAGTCCTTTAATTCATGCCATCAGCCTTACAAAGCTTACCATTCTATAAATATTGTTGACAGCTGCATTCTCTTCATTTTTCTCAAAATATAACACTGTGCTGGTAAGCAGTAGGGGCTCAACTACAGCTGCTTGAGTGAGTGGGTACAGGGGTGGACAAATAAATGGCCCTTGTTGGGCACTCTATAGGGCTTACCATATGGATTTAAGATGTGTTTCAGTTCAGTGAAAATATTAATTTGAAAGCTGATTTAAAACTATTACCTTGAGCTCTATTCTATCTCAGTTATGTGCTGAGCTATGGGAAATTATAGCTATTGTCTAGAGCCAGACAAGTTGAACACCCTAATAGCAGCAGCACGTCTGGTACTGCTCCAGAAATGTCTACACAGACACCCAGAGTAGCCTTTTCATTGATAGCTCCCACTGGTACCGGCAGTAAATTGGGGATTAAGAGTCCATTGAGGTCAAACTGTCCATCTGGCTCTTCTAGAAGATGGGTACCAGAGAATCAGGAATGTTAAAGAACGTGTCAGTTGAGTCTGAGAGGGCCACCCTATGCACGATTCCAGGGGGCGCTATTCACATTAAGTCTGTGGTGTTGCCCAGTGCACAGCCTACATGCAGGAGTGAGGCAGCCCCAGAGTTTGAGACCTTACGCCTTCTACCTGCTGGTTTGCTTAATAACTGACAGTTAAATATTTGTTGAGTGAGTGGAAGTCAATACAAGGAGCTGTGAAAACACAGGAAGGGAGCATTACATTTGCTGAGGGATTGAGAGTTATTATAGATAGAGGAAGTGGGAGAAGGGTTTTCCAGGCATGTGGAGCCCTGAATGTTGAAGCATGGAGCTGTACAAAAGCCTGGCCTGAATGGGAAAGATGGAAAAGTTCGGGGTCTGAGGACAGCTCAGCACTAATCCAGTTATGAGCTTACTGAGTGAGCTGACCAACTTCATAGTCTACCGCTGTTTCTTCCTTGAGCAGGACTATGCCTTCAGGCACACTTAGGTCCACCTGAGGACACACAGGTCAGAATGGGCCTCTACCATCTGAGGAATGTGCTGCCACTTGTGTTACCCAAACGCCAACCAACTGTACATCTGGGGCCACCACATCCTTTCAGATTTAAACATATCTTCCCCTGATGGGAAACCAACATCCCTCCCCAATCTCTGCGGTTTCTCCCAGGCACCACTGACTCCTACTCCTTGCTGCTTCTGTGTTATCTCATCTTGGTTTGCTAGACACCATCGAGCAGAACTGGCACAAGGCCATCTGTGCAGCAACTTTTACTGAAGGTTTAAAAATACACTGCAGCTAACAAATAATTTCTAACAATATTAAACAGCCTCTTCTTTGTCACACCTATCATTCTGACTGAGAGGGGGACCCTGACAGTCTGCTGGTGGCTTAGTTCCACTCTGTTCTGCTCATCTTCTGCTGATTGCCCGCTAGCCCCTCCCAGCCCCTGAATTCACATACAAAGCAGTTCCAGCTCATTCAGTCCTGTCCTCCAGTAACCATAAAGGACTGCAAGGTTTTGTTTATATTAAAGCATGATAGCCGAGCTCAGTGGCTCAACCTGTAATTCCACGCTTTGGGAGGCCAAGGTGAGTGGATTGCCTGAGCCCGCAGGTTCGAGACCCGCCTGGGCAACTTGGAGAACTCATCTCTACAATAAATCAAAAATGAGCCGGGCGTGGTAGCGCGTGCCTGTAGTTCCAGCGACTTGGAAGGCTGAGGCGGAAGGATCGCCGAAGCCCAGCAGGTCGAGGCTGCGGTGGCCGGGAGCCGCCACTGCATTCCAGTCTGGGTGACAGAGTGAGACTCCAACTCAAAAAAAAAAAAGCAAGATAACCAGCCGCGGTGGTTCGCACCTGTAATTCCAGCTTTTTGGGAGGCTGAGGCAGGAGGATCACTTGAGCCCAGTAGGCGACAGCAAGACTATCAGAGAGAGAGAGAGACAGAGACAGGGACAGAGAGAAAGAGAGAGAGAGAGAAAGGAAAGGAAGGAAAGAAGGGAGGGAAGGGAAGAAAGGGAGGGAGGGAAGAAGGAAGGTCACACTGAAGATTTCTTTTCTGGTAGTTTTCCCCCTCCCTGCTACTTCTGCTGAAGGGCAGTGTAGGGGGAACATTCCAAGAGCCTTTATATTTTAATTAAATGTAGAAATTCACTCTCCAGTGCTACTGAGTTTCTTAGCTGACTTGCCGGCAACTGGGCTGTGATTTTACTCCATCCATTTTGGCCAAATGAAAAAGCACATCAAAGGTTCCTTTCTCTTCCTGGAGATTGCAAAACCCTCCTGTCTCCAGAATGTGTAAACAGAGCCATGCTAACTGCAGAAGAAACTCTGACGCTCCTGTTGGTCAAGCCCGAGGCCCTTGTGTTGCTCTTTGCTGCTGTTTCAGTCTGGCAAGCAAGCTCCGGTCAGGGGATTAAACGACGGGCTTGGGGGATCAGGAGCGTGTGCCGATTTCCTAAGTCGAGGCATTTCCTGTCGTGCGAAGGCCGGGTCCTGCGCATGCGCACGGGGCTGGCCCACCCTTCTTTCCCGAGCCCCGCCCGCCGCAAGTCCTGGGCAGAAAGACGGGGAGGAGGCTGGGCGGTCGTGCAAGGGAACTTGGGGAAGAGTGGAAACCCGACTTCTTCCGTCTTGTTGTATCCTAAGCACTCAGAGAATTTGCGAATTAGAGAAAGTCGAATGTAAATGTAAAATATGAGGGGAGAAAACTTCCTGGACAAGGCATCAGAAATCCAGACCAGAGCTTCACTCTCTTTGGTCACTTCATTTCTCTGGGTCTAATTCCTCTTCTGTGCAATGAAAGGCTCAATTAGATGATTGCTAATGTTTGCACTCCTGCAATTTAAAAAATTAGGGGATTTCATATCATTTCAGTCCCCCCATGGAATAAAGAGGCTCTATTGGAGTTTCTTACATTCTTGGTGCTGCTGAGTTCAGTTTTAAGAGATAGAATTCCTGTTATCTCCTTCTCAAAGCCGCCCTAGACCAGAAATGCCCAAGCTTTTTGGAGTAGACACAGGCCTCCACCTCCAGTGTAAGGTTTAACTAACTATATAAGATACATAAGTTTCTTGCTTTAACATCGTTAGGTGAAATAAATCTCTGAAATTATAAAGTAAAATAATATGAAATAAAATAGTATTTTGTATTTTATAGTAAAATAGTATTTTATTGTGTTGGGGTTTTGTTTTATTTTATCATGTTTTGCGTCATAAGTCATCAAAAGTAGCAGGTAAAGGAGTGAGAAATAGAAAATTATTATTTATTTGATGCCATCAAATGATTGGAAGAGCAAATAGAAAAGGGACAAAATTCAGAACATGCCAACACTGAGAAACAAACATGATTGAGGCTGCCTAAGTTCAAATCCAGCTCTGCCACACATAAGCTGGGTGACCTAAGTAACTTAACCTCT
The DNA here is from genome assembly GCA_963574415.1 of Tarsius wallacei. Taxonomy (NCBI): domain Eukaryota; kingdom Metazoa; phylum Chordata; class Mammalia; order Primates; family Tarsiidae; genus Tarsius; species Tarsius wallacei. Next base: position 45,557 of record CAUYQG010056850.1, on the reverse strand, counting down.
CTACTCCTGGTCTCTAAAATACAAATAATAACACCACTTACCTCCTTGACTGGTTGCAAGACTAAATGGTTAATACATGTAAAGCACTTAGAAGAGTGACTGGCACATAGCATAGTAAAGGCTACATAAATCCCATGTGTGCTATCATGAATTCAGTATGTGGTTACTGAGTACCTACTTTGTACTCAGGATACAAGGGTCAACAGAATCCGAGAGAGAGAGATTGAGAGAGAGAGAGAAACAGAACAACCCAAGTGTCAACTGCCAGAATGTTGCAAGTCCTCTAGTTTGCTATTATCTCTCTGTCCTTTAAAATATATTAAATATTTTTTTTAAAAATTCCAGGTTGGGTGCAGTGACTGAAGCCTGTAATTCCAGCACTTTGGGAGACTAAATTGAGAGGATTGCCTAAGCCCACAGGTTTGAGACCAGCCTGGGCAACTTGGCGAGACCTCATCTCTATAATAAATCAAAAAATTAGCCAAGCACGGTAGCGCGCACCTGTAGATCCAGCTACTTGGAAGGCTGAGGTGGAAGGATCGCCTGAGTCCAGCAAGTCAACGCTGGGGTGGCCGTGTGCATGCCACTGCACTCCAGCCTGGGCAGTGAAGTGAGACTCCAACTCAAAAAAAAATGTTAAAGAAGCCTGCCCGCCCCAAGCACAGCACCTCAGAGCATCCTAATGTGCTGTCTTGTTAATGCTTTGCTTTGTCAACTCTGACTCTGATCTCTTCTGCCGTTGCTTTGAAGTTTGCATTCTGCATGGGATGCCTCATTCTACACTGTGGTGGCCCAACATAGGACTCCACTCTGTGTCCTTGACTCCCTAGATGCCAACAAAATAAGGCTGTGAGAAACAGATCAGCATTCTGAGCAGTTCCATTCTTTGGGACTCATTTCTCTGCTTTATAACCCCTTTTCCAGCTTCCTTTCCCTCCCCAGGAGAGAAATCATGCCACTTTCTTATAATCCCTCTATAACTGCAAACAGTGATATTCTTCTCCCCACAACAGGAACAATTCCTATGCCAAGATGAAGAGCAGTTACTAATTACCCTTCCCTTTTCCATCCACAAAGTAACAAGTCCTCTTGTTTTCTCACTTCATCTTTTAAAATATTATAAACACTAACTCTTGTCACTGAGCTAAGTTGCAGACACTAAGTTAACCACTTTATTTGAACTATCTCATTTAATTAATTTGCAAATTCAACAGATAACTCTTGGGCACCTACCACATACTAAGTAGTACCATTCTAAAACTTGGTAAGCATGGCAGAAGAACAAAACCTTCTGTGGATCGTACATTCTAGTGTGGAGGGACAGATGATAAATAAATATTAAGCCATGATAAGATCCCAAACTAAAAACAGACTGATGGGATGAAGAGACTGGGGTCACTTTAGAAGAATGTCCAGGGAAGTTTTTTCCAATAAGTGATAAGAAAATCCATCATGATAAGCTGGGAGGAGGTGTGCATTCCTGGACAAGGGGAAAGCTTGCGCACAGGCTGCAACACAGGAATGTCTCAGAGCATCTAAGCAACAGAGAGAGGGCAAGCAAGCTGGAGCTCAGTGGGGAGGGGAGAGTGGTAAAAAAGAAGACACGAGAGGTGAGCAAAGGCCAGAATACATACAGCAGAGTAGAGGTTTGAGCTTATTCTGCTGCTTTGTGGAGAATGGATTGTAGATGGGTCCGAGGGAAGCAGGGAGGCCAGTAAGGAAGATCCCAGAGTGTCCAGGAGAAGGCACATGGGGACTTGGGTTCAGGGTGGTGGTAGAGGAGGTGGAGGTGGAGAAGACAACAGACTTTCGGTCTTTAAGTAAGATCAACAGAACTTGTTGGCAAATTGGGATGAATGGAGGAAGGACAGTGGGGAAGAGAGAGTGGCTTTCAGGTGGTGAGGAAGACTACAGGGGGAACAACAAGTATGGGGTGGGGAAATCAGGACTTCTTTTTGCCGTGGTATTGTTAAGATATTTTTCAGCCCCCCAAACATGTGAATGTCAAGTCAGCTGCTGGAGTTCAGAGGAGTCAGGCCTGAACTTACCAGCACATAGGTGGAGTTGGATAAGATCCCCCACAAAGAAATAGAGATGTACAAGAGAACATGTCCCAGAATTGTGCCACAAACTTAGTGGGTAGTGCTGTTTTCATTCCCACTTTGCAGACAAGGAAAATTAGCTCAGGAGGGGCAAGTGACTTGCCCAGGAAGCAGTAGCACTGGGATTTAACCCAGGCAGTCTGGCTCTGCAAGCTCTACTCCTACCTACGTTGCCATAGTGGACATGTCCATTCACCCAGCAGTGGTACTTGCTTCCTTCATGTGTCACAATCTACTTGCAGGAAGAAGATGATGATGGTCTTCCCAAGAAAAAGTGGCCTACGGTAGATGCTTCTTATTATGGTGGGCGAGGCGTTGGTGGCATTAAAAGGATGGAGGTAGGAGGACAGCTTAATGTACACTTATCGATGTATTGACAACTCCATGGGGAAAACACAGAGCAAATTGGTGAAAACTCTAGGAGGTCTGGTGGGGACGTAAGGCAGAAAGAAAGATGAGAGGCACTTTAACTGTGTACCCCCATATCTTGCCCACTATGAATCAGAGCAGGTCACACATCTGCTCACACCTCCCCTGGTTTCTTTTCACATTGGAGTAAAATCCCAAGTTCACACCTGGGCCTACAAGGTCTTTACCCATGCCGCCTCCACTGCCAGAACAATTCTCCTTCTTATTCCCAACCCCATGGCTTGCTCTCTCATCTCCTACCTTTCCCTTTTCCATACTTTCCCTCTTTCCTGGCCCTCAAAACCAAAAGGAATTGAGGGTCAGTTAGCCCTTATATTGTACTTCACATATGTATTTGTGATTCCCATTTTCGAGGAACAACATATTTTATTCTGTCATTTTGTTCCATCGTTTTTCATTTATTTTAGGTTCGTTGGGGAGAAAAAGGCTCCACAGAAGAAGGTGCCAAGTTAGAAAAGGCAAAGAATGCAAGAGTCAAGATGCCAGAGCAGGAATACGAATTCCCTGAGCCTCGAAATCTCAACAACAATATGCGTCGGCCCTCTTCCCCTCGGAAGTGGTACTCTCCGATCAAGGTGTGTCTCTCTCTACTCAAAAATCCATCATTAGTCTTGATAAAACACTTACATAATAAGAATAAGAATATTTTGATGTGATAAAATCCCAAACCAAAATCCATTCGCATCCCAAGGGAGCAATTTTTTAAAATTATAGACTTAGAAGTGCAAGTAATTACTTTTCTTAATTTCCACGTTATCAAGGTTTGAAAACTAGGATTTCTACTGTGACAAGGTAGTAGTATAAACATGGACTATGAGCCAAGCGACTTGAGTAATAACTCCTTAGGGTCACTATAGATTTCCAGAACATCTCACAGCTTCAAGGAGTAGACAGTCTGCTACCTAACAAAAATGTTAGCATTCTACTTGATGTTACTCTATCCTCTTGCCATAACATAAGCCCATTCCCTTTTATGCGAGACTCTTGCCAGTGTACCAGAGCACAGTGGTGAATTGCACTGGCCATGGATTTAGGACTCACTCTTCCTGGTTGCAAGCAAATTCCCCCTTTTCTCCACCATCTTTCTTTCTCCCACAGCTCCAGAGCTTAAAATCCTGAACTGCAAGTCATAGGAGGCAGTTGATGCTTCTTGAAGGCCTCTTTTCTATTCCTCTTGAGTGCAGCTGTCTTTGGATTCATGAGATTTCATCAAAAATCCTTGTTCTTTAACCTTGTCCATAAACATCTGCACTACGCCAGTGTCAGAGAACACCAGAAAATCGTAGCTGAAAAGACTCTAGACATAATCCATCCTCTCTCTCTCATCTCATAGAGGAGAAAACTGAGATAGCCAAGTCCTTGCTCTGCTGAGGTCTGGAACCCAAGGTCCCAACTCAGGGCTACAGCCTCAGTTCCATGCTGCAAACAAAACTGGGCCAACTCCAAGGCCTCAAGTGAAAGACTCAATATAAGAGCCAGTTTCCATCACCACCCCTTATACACATGCACGCACACACACAGCCAACTCCTGTCACCACTCTATATGCATAAACACACACGCAGCCAGCTCCCATCACCACCCAGTACACATGCACACACACATACGCACACACACACACACACACAGCCAGCTTCCATTACCACTCCTTACACATGCACACACACACATGCAAACAGCCAGCTCCTGTCACCACTCCATACACATGCACACACACACATAGAGCCAGCTGCCATCACCATCCCATACACCTGCGCGCGCACACACACACACACACACACACACACACACACACAGCCTTAACCTTCTGTCAATGGTGACAAAGATAACTGTCATCATTCACTGAGTTATTTGCTAATTTTGGAGCAGCCCTTCTCCTACAAAATCAAAAGAAATACTGGTTCAAACAGTGTAGTGAAACTTTCTTGGTAGTCCATATTTTCAGCCAAGCTAGCTCAGGCTCACCTGAACTGTAGTGCATTTCCATTTGGGTTTGTCATGTTTTAAGTAGTGAGATTCTTTTTTAAGATAAGCTTCCCTGGGGCAGTGGATTGATCTCTGGAAAGATGTGGGCAAAGTGCTGCTTGTTTGACTAACAGCTGTTTGCTTCTAATTATTTTCTAATGGGGAACATGCAGTGGCGTGCATACATGTGCAGACAGGAAGGAGCCAAGGAGATTCTCAGAGATGAAGAAGAAAGGGGATTTTCTATGTTGCTTTCAGGAATCTGTACCTTGTGACTAACAAACATCTTTGGTTATAGCCAGGTTTTCTTTTCTGTAATCTTGGATGTTGAGATTATGTTGTGAGAAGCCAGTATCTGCTTGAGAACTTGTTGTTGCTTTAACTGGTGGTTTAGGACTAAATTTTATAAAACAAATAAGGATATGGACAAATACATTTAGAAATTTAAAAGCATTTCCAATACCCACTTGGAATTAGTATCAATTCAATGATCAATTGTCATGCACCTACTGTGTACCAGGCACTGCCAGATACTGAATATACAGAGGTTCTCTAACCCAGCTATTTCAGAATCACCTGGGAGTGCTGTAAAAAATACAGATTTCAAGGCCTGGTGACTCAGAGTCTCACAGAAGACCTCCAAAAGCACACTGGCTCTCACACCTTGCCCACTTTTTCTCATCAAGTGAAACATTTTATCTGCAGTGTCTGTCTGCCTTTTCAATTTTCACATCCAAGCTCCCTAAGCGATACTCGTTTGCTGCCTCAATTACCACTGCATCCACAGTCCTGGCTCTTGAGCTTCCTCCTTAGTCACTGTATTAAACTCATGGTTCTCAAAGGGTAGCATAACCCAAGAACTTGTTAGAAATGCACATTCTTGGGGACCACCCAAGTTCTAATAGATCAGAAGCTCTGGAAGTGGGCCTAGTTATCTTGACTTTAGCAAACTCAGTGAAGAAGTTGTCACCAAATGTTCCAGCCATCATTCCATAGGAGGTTCCTGGAGGGCAGGAACAGTGGTACCTGGATTATTAAAATAGGCAAAGAGGCCATGATCATACCACCATGATTTGTCAGGAGTCTCAGCAAGGAGACCCACATCAGATTTCACATTGGGTCCATTTTTACCACAAACTCAACCGCAAGGTTAATGTTAAGTTGTTGGTAATCTGAGCATCATGGCATCACCTAAGAGGCCAGATGGAAAAGACCTAGGATGCTGGTGGACTTATTAAGCCCATGAGGATGTGAGAAGCATGAATGTTCCTCTTGCCAGGTGAAACCAATGCCAGCACTTACTCAGCTTGTTCTGCTGGGTAGCAGATGTATAAATAGCCCGTTGGTGTGATGACTCATGTTTATGAGCCTTCCCACCACCAGATTTCACCCCCTGCAGGCACCAATTATGCTTTGAAACCCCAATAAACAGCACTGTACCTGGCATAGAGGAGGGACTCCATCATGTCTTATTAAAGAGCTAAGGCATGAGATGTGATTATGAAACCACTCCCAGAGCGTCATGCCAGTCAGAGCACATGGATCATTTTGATCCTCTCTGTCCAGGAAGGTGGCATTCTTCTTGCCATTTCCCTGAGGAGAGGACAGGAAAAGAGGTCACCTTAGGCATATCAGGGCTGGGTGGGTGAAGAAAGGATGCAGACAAGAAGAATAAAAGCACAGAAAGGAATTCAAAAGTAATAATATATACTCTGTAGAGAAGTAGGGCAGACGTGCTACCAGAACTTCAGTGTTCATGAACCCCATTCTAGCCACAATGCCTACAGACATCTAGGCCATGGACAAAATATTTAGCCTTATGTGACACCATAAACTCTGCTCCTTTTCCCTGCACCCTCTCCCTGGAGTTGTCACAGTCCTGGTAGGAAACAGCATACTCACAAGAGTTGAACTAACAGAGGTATGGACAGGCTTAAGAGAACCCACGAGGATGGTGAGGCACCCAGGAACTAGCAACAGCAAGAGTTGTTACATCCCTAGGCCTGAAGGGCAAGTGGGAAAATGGTGTTACTGGATCCCAGTGGGAGCTGCAACCTTGGCAAAGATACCATCCAACTTTTCTGTGGTCATAGAGCAAAAGTTGACAATCTAAATCTACCTCGCCACCTGTTTTTATATGACCTGCAAATAAAAGGTGGTTTTCATATGTTTAAATGGTTATATAAGTACATACGTAGTGGCCTCAGTTTTGCCTCTTGATCTACAAAGCCTAAAGTCTTTATGCTCTGGCCCTATACAGAAAATATTGGCAGACCCCTGGCAGCCATGTGGGGAGTATGGGGGCAGGGAGGAAGCAGGAACAAATACCTCGACCTCTCCTTCATCCTGCACTCTCACCTTCTTGTGCTACCTGTTGATCAGAGGAAGGCTTCCAAGGCATGGAGCAGGGAAGGCAGAGAAAACAAAGAATGGATGGAGGCAGGCAGCAGGAGAATGACTCTTCCACTCTTTGCTCGCTTTCTATCCCCACTATAAACAAGGAAAACACATCTACCTAGCACAATACTTTCAGCAGGTACTAGGAAGACTTTAGTTCCCCAGTGGAAGAAGCCAGAATCCTATACATGCTGATTTGTATTGCACTATACTCACTTTTTCCATGCATTTCATGAAGTGGAGTTGAGAAGCAGGTGAGCCCATTTGCCAAGCAAACCCAGCGGGAACCCATGGAGGGAAGAGGTCTACAATGGGCTCTTCTCCACCCACCACCCCCGTCTACTTTCAGGCACTGACCACACCGACCGCACCTCCCCTCTTCTTCATTCCAGGCTCATGATCAGGGAATTTTCCCTGATATTTAGCCTGCATTTTCCTTTGCTCGGTTTTCACCCCCTGGATTTACAGCACTCCATGCTTCTCATTAAATTGGACCTGACCATTGCAGACAAGTGAAGTCATGCCCAGTTATACGGCCACCAGATAGATTAAAACCAGAACTGTGTTCAGGTCTATAGCATGCAGCCTTCAGAGAAACCATTTTCCCCCTTCTTCAGTAGCTCCTGAACACGATGAGAAGTGACAGAAATGACAGCTGAAGGACAAAAGCCAGACTCAGACATGTCAGGCAGACCACTGTTCCCTGCAAGAGAGCCAGGCAGTGAAGGGGCAGAGTTAGCCTGAGCTACTTGCAGGGCCTGGTACAGGATGGTCTTCTGTTCACTTCCTGTCAGGCCAGCTTGTCATCCTTGGCCTTAAACACCTTGACCTTGGAGCCAAGCAGCATTCAGCCTTGACACTGAGCTGGATGAAGCTCTGTGTAACCAAATAAGATGTACTGGAGCATTAGGTGAAGTCGAATGTGCTGTTGATTTTGAACAGATTTTTGTGCCTTTCTGGCTACTTTATAGAATGATTTGAAACTTTTCTTAAAGAAAAACTAAATGAAGAAAAAAAAGCAGAAGAAAAATTACCCTGCATGCACACGTGTGTGTGCATATATGTGTGTATAACAAAAGGTTTCCAACTGTATCCATTAGATTATTTCATTTGAGGGGAAGCCTGGTCACACTATTTACCAAGTATTTCAAGGTGTAAAAAGTCAGGTGTCAGCCTACAGTGGCATTATTAGTTGAGCTGCTCTAAAAATTCTTAATCTTTTATTAATTTCCAACTAGCTAAGGCTGACAAATCAGAAGAAAAGACACAGCTGCTGCCTGGTCACAAAAAAGAGAGAGAGAGAGAGAGAGAAAACCAAAAAACTCAGCCACAAACACCGACGCCTCAGGGTGCTTTAAACACAGGCACAGTCTTATTGTTTAGAAAGAAACAAAGCTAGAGTTCACACAGAACTTTAAACTTCCACTTTGCCTTTGTGGATTGGAAGTTATTGGCTGAGGCTAAGGCACAGTTTGGGAGCCTGGAATTGGTAAATATCTCATTTTATAGTTAAAATGTATCAACTTCATATGAAAGAAAGCTATTTTTAAATGTCAGCTAATCCACTCTGGTGGGTTCTGTGGCTGATGGAGAAATCTTTCTTCATTGGGCATTTCGCCTGGAGAGTGAGGGCCAGTGTCTTAAACGGCAGAGAGGTTAATGCATGATGGGCACTCAAATCTGAGATAAATAAAAGTGAAGTAAACTTGGAAGGCTCCTCCCAGACTTTTAGGTAAGCCTAGTACTGGTTGCAATAATCCTCTGAGGCAGTTCTGGACCCAAAGGGATGTTATTAGTAAGCCAATTTCCTACTGTCTTTAAATAACAGACCTCTGCTCACATTCAAAAAATCAAGGCTCCAAGAGCCTTTGCATTGCTTTTCTCTTTTACTTTTGAGAATTATGTTTTATCCTGTTCTTAGTTGGTTGTGAGCACCTGACGTTTGCAAAAGTGTAAAATGATGCCACTTTTCTCATTTAAGTTTTAATTTGGGAAATATAGTTATTGTCCATAAAAGCTCTAACTATAGTTTGTGTTTTTGTGTGAACATAAAAAAACTGGACTTATTATCATTTCAAAATGAATAAGTTTATAATTTTTTTTAAAAAGCACATTACCTGTTCCCTTCCCTTGGGGAGGCAAATCTCCTCTCTCTCTCTCTCTCTCTAATTTACTTTATAAATAAACTATGTTTTCTAATCTAAAAAAAATTCCCTGATTAGGAGTAGAGTAGAAAGATGCACATGAGGAACCCTAAAAAAAACCCAGAATTATCTTTTGGAGAATAAGCAGTACTACACTCAGAATTTGTTCCTCTGGATCAATCAGTCAACCAGTGTTTTTATCTGGAAGTTTTGAGAAGGTTGAATCATGACTTGCAGAAGAAACATCTCGAGTTGTGTCAAACAGGTGACTGGTTCTTCCACCAGGACAACGTACCTGCCCACCTCAAATTGAATGTTCAGTAGTTTTGTTTTGTTTTGTTTTTTGTTTTTACCAAAAATGCCATAATTCCAATGCCCCACCCTCCCTATTCACCTGATGTCACTCCTAGCGACTTTGTTTTGCTTCCCTGGATGAGAAAATTCCTCAAAGGGAAACATTTTGCCAATGTGAAAAAGGTGAAACAACAAAAAAAAACAGCATAAGCACTAAAAGGCATCAAAACTGATGAGTTCAAAAAGTGTTTTGAGCAGTGGAAAAAGCATCTTGATAGGTGTATTACATCAAACAGATAGTACTTTTAAGGTGACTGAAGTTTAAATTCCAGAGTTTTGGGGGGAGTCCCCTCTCATATAGTTATGTCAATTACCCACATTGTTCTCTGTGCCACAGACTGGGGACTTTAGGTTCATTTGTGGTATAGTCAGAACTCAGAACACTGAGGATACAGCTAGAACAAGCTAGTCTCACCTTGGCCAGAAGAGCCTGATGACAATATCTCACCTGGATAAAATACACACCGCAATCCAGGCAGAGTTTCTTCCAAGAGTTTTCCGTACATTAATGCCTTTATTTCTTATAACAGCCCTCAAAAGTAGAAACCACTAGAACTCCCATTTTACAAATGGAAAAAAATCAAGGCACAGAGAGGTTAGGCAGTTTGCCCAAATTCACACAGCTGATAAGATAGATGTTCCATGGCTTCTTTTACTAACTGCAATGTATCCATTTGGGCTAGCAATGAAACTCATTATTAATCATTGGAAGGAGAGAAGACAGGGAGCTTGGGGTTTGTAAAAGGTCAATCAGAAAACGTCACAGAATGAGTGACAGATGAGGAGGGCCTGGGCTGAGGCAGGAGCCGTGGAGATTGTGGGGCAGGGGTGGACAGGGAGAGGCAAAGGGGATTTGTTAAAGAAAGAACATCCGCAAGACACGGTCAATGTTGGACATGAGCAGGTGGTAGAGGAAGCTAAGGCTAGAACAATTCTCGGTGCCCGACTTGCCCGGCTGGGTAAATGGTGGTGCCGTGATCCAAGGCAGGGTGTGCAAAAGGAGGAACAGGTTTGGGAAGAAGAGAGTTAGTTCCATTTGTGAAGTTTGGTTTTCTATACCTGTGATATATCAACATTACAGTTAAGGTGTGTTAGGTAAATGGATACCCAGATCTGGAGCTCAAGAGAGGATTGAACTGAAGATAGAGTTTGTGAGCCACCCACAGACAGGGGGAAGTGGTGACTAGATGTGAGTACTCAGTGGAGGGGTGAGAACAGAAGAGAGCCAAATGAATGCCACTATGTCAAATATCAGCAGAGGGGGAGAGCAAAAGAAGTGGACAAGGGCTAGAGAGAAAGAAGAGAGCAGGCGGAGGAGGCGGCACAGAGGCCAAAGGATAGTGTCCAGAGACAGAAACACAGCACAGAAGGTCTCAGAAGAACCGAGGGAAGTGAGTGTCAAGGCGTTTGGCAATCAGGATGCTGTGGGTGGCCTTAGAGAGAGCAGTTTGGGCGGAGTGATTGGGACGGAAGGAATAAAAACTGTGGCTTGGGGATAGGAGGGAAATGGGCTTGGAGGAGCACAGAAGAGAGGAGGGGCAGATACATGTTTGCAAAGTTCAAATTATTGGATTCTCACACTCTGCATTGCATTCTTTTCCATCTTTCTCCAGAGCCTTCCAAATGATCATTGTAATGACTTTACCATGATCATAGGTAACATTTAATGAGTACTTTCTATGAGACAAACACCTAACTTCTATATTTAATTTTAAACCTCATAACAAGTCTATAGAGTAGACAGTATTATTATCTCCATTTTAAAGATGAGAAAAGTAAGTTTTGGGGAGGTGAAACGACTTGTCCAAGTTGCAGAACTGGTGAAGAGGAGACCCAGGGTATGAACTCAGGCAGTCTGGCTTCAGTCATTTTGTTCTTAAACACTACACTGTGATCTGTTGCCACAAAGAAACATCACTGACAACCCATCTCCTGGTATTATGCATCTAGGTGCTTTCTGCCCTTCTGCTATGTGTGTAGCTTTAAATTTCTTAATTAATACACTTCAACAGCCATATTTCCTTCTTTCAACCCCATCTCATTGCTCCTTATTTGTCAAGGGCTGGAGTGATTAACACACAGAACACTGTGGGTGGGCTGATTTAACAAAGCCAAATACTGGGAGCCCCCCGCCAAAAAAGGGAAAAGAAAAGAGGCATTCATCCAGGAAATCCACCTGGTTCTATCCTGAAATATAAATGCTTATCCAAAAGAACCTTAAAGGAAAACATTTAGCTGATGATTGAAATGGCTTAGTGCAGAAAACCATGCTGCACACAGCAGTAGTTCTATCCAGCATTCTAAAGTCATTTCAAAATATTTTTCAAGGCTTTTGTAAATTCCTTGCCAAAAGAGATGAGAAACACTACACTTGGAAAGACACAGTTTAACCCACAAGAATGCCAACAAAAGTTGATAATGATTCAAAAACACAATTTTTATATGTTTATACAACCTACCAGAAAATAATTTCAGAATATGAAGTCTTTGAGATGATTCTTAAGTTAACACTGCCACTATAAATGCTTTGTGTTAAGGAACTTGAACACTCTGGACTTCTGCAGTCTTTTCAGCACTGTCATTCAAAGACCTCTTCCAGATCAGGGTTTTCAAGCACACCTAAGACCCCAGTAAGAAATTTTACATCTTGGCCCAGTATATATCACACAGGCATCCATACACATTTAACTGAAACAAATTTTTCACAAAATAATACCCTCACCACGTGTAATTAATATTTTCTATACTATTTTATTTGTTAAAAATTCTGATCCTAACACACAAAATTGATTTTATGAAAGCTTAAAGGGTTACAACCCACAGTTTAAAAAACCCTGTTCTAACGGATCACAATGTAAGCACTCCAGCCAGAAGATCTGCATGCGGAAAGTGTATATGAGCTTTGGAATTAGACAGACGTGGATTCCAATCACAACTCTCCAGTTTATGAGCTGAGCACTTGGGAATGTTCCTCAATCTCTCTTACCTTCCATTATCTCTTCTCAACCCTTTTCAAGCTGCTGGGACAATTAAATTAGAGGGCACCAAAAAAGGCACCTAGCACTCAGGAGCATTTATTCATTGAACAAATATATATTGGGCATCAGGGGCTGTCCTAAAGGCAAGGCATACAGAAATGAACAAAATCAACAACACCTCTGCTTTCATGGAGCTGGCATTCCAGTGGTTATAGACAGACCATAAGCAGATGAACAGAGACTATATTAGGAAGCCATAAGGACTGTATTTGTTTCTTATTGTTGCCATAACAAATTACCACAAACTTAAAGACCTAACACAAATTTATCATTTTGCAGTTCCAGAAGTCATAAGCCCAACATGGGTCTATTTGAGCTAAAACCAAGGTGTTAGCCAAGCTGTGTTCCTTTTGGAGACTCTAGACAAGAATCCATTTCCTTATCTTTTCCAGACTCTAGAGGCTGCCCTTACTAATTGATTTATGGCCACCTTCCATCTTCAAAACCAGCAACGATGGGTTAAGTCGGGTCTTTCTAACACCAAACCACTCTGACTCTGCTTCTAACAGCATATCTCCTTCTCTGACACTGACCCTCCTGCATTCGTCTGGGAAGGATCCACGTATTTAGATTGGGCCCATCAGATAATTCAGGATACTCTCCCCATCCCAAGATCCTTAACGCAATCACATCTGCAAAGTCCTTTCAGCTGTGTAAGGTAACATAATCACAGGTTCCAGGGAATAAGAGCCATCTTTAGGGGTGCCCTTTATCTTTTACTGTGAAGACCTTGGCACTGACAGTTTCATTCTTCTCAGTTTCAGCCAATTGTATACAACCCCAAAGGGTTTGTGGTTTTAGTAATCGGTATTGTTTGGTCATTTGTCTCTCGAGCCCGGGCTCCTGAGCAAGCTGGAACTGCTGAGTGAGCCCAGCAGACAACCAGAGATCTGCAGCCCAAGGCTCTTTCATTGGTCTTGCCCTGTCAACACTTTATTTATTTAGTAATTTTCCTGAATTTGTTATTATTGTCTTCATTTTTGAACCCTGGGGCACCAAGCGGGAAGAAAAACTTCAGTGAAAGTTGAAAAGATTGACTTGTGATGTGAGAATATGCGCAGAAATGTGATAAGGACAAAAGTCAAGTGTGTATGAAGAGTGACTGAAGTGTGTTTGCAAATTTGGGGCTGGACTTAGGTCTCAGGGTATATCCTTCAAGAGCATCAAAGTCCTCTGTTTTGTGTGTCTTCCCTCCTACTTTCATGAAACCCAAATTTGAATGTAGAGACTGAAGAGTCACTAATCCTGTCACAACCATATTGACTGTGCTGTGTTGTTCACATGACTGAAGAAGCATGGAAAGTTCTATATGCCTACAGTGACAAGCCGCTGGTCTGATTTGTTATGTGATCTTGGTTCATATGTTTTATTTCAGGGAAAACTTGATGCCTTGTGGGTCCTACTGAGGAAAGGATATGATCGTGTGTCTGTGATGCGTCCACAGCCAGGAGACACGGTAGGATTCATTTATTCATTGATGATGTCTCTCTCTCTCTCCCTCTTTCTCTCTCTCTCTCTCTCTCTCTCTCTCTCTCTCTCTCTCTTTCTCTCTCTCTGTCTTTATAGATCTAGAATAACTTTGAGTTCTAGAACAGGGCCACAGTAACAAATGCAGCTATTTTATTTAGTGTTGTGATAAAGATATTAATTTTCAAAATTCTGGTTGTTAACAAGACCTTGAGTATTTATCTACTTTTCTGAAAATGATTTTGAGACAAATATGTTGAATTTAACTTTCTAGAACTTGAGCTTCTCAATATATAGATACAATGAGTGAATAAATTGGGACTAGTCCTGTACTTTGGGCAGTCCCAGGAGGAGACCTGCTGGTCCTCAGCCACCTGGCCAGTGGCGAGGGGCAGAGGACCAGTGCTGCAAGGATGAGGTGAGGGAATAAGGGGGCACGGAAAACGCCTACCATCTTCCAGCAGGTGTTGGGCCCAAGGGTCCAGGACCATAAGGGGATCTTCTAGCCTTGGGGAGGACTTGTCTAGTACAAGTATCTCCAGCTAAGGGAAGTTATAACAGGTGGAGTCAGCAGAGACCTTAGAAACCGCGCAACTCATGCCTTCGTTTTGTAAATAAGGAAACAAAAGACAAGAGAAATTGAAAAACGTGTTATGGTTCAGATAGTAAGTAACAATGCTGGAAACAGCCTCAATTCTGCTGAAATCCCACCACTGCTATTTCTTCGTGTAAGAGCTAGTCTCTCTTCCACAAGTTTTACAAAGAAAAACTTGAAACCAGTTGTCCCTCAACCACCAGCAACCTGTATTTTCCGTCCACCTCTTTGGGAATCAGGCACATTAACCCAAAAGCAAAGTAAAGGTGTCTAATTTAGAATTACTTTCAAATCAAGCAGGCTTGGGTTTTAACCTCACTTCCTTAACTCCAGGCAAGTCACCTAACCTGTCTGTACTTCATCTTGATAAAGTAGATGACAGTAACTACTTCTTTGTGTGTCTGGTTGGAGAAGATAATGTTTGTAAAGCCTTTGGGCCACTATTGAACACATAAGAGTAATCAATGGCAGATATTTTTATGGTTATTAACTTTGTGCTGTTCTGCTGTCTGTGGACGGTTGATGTAAATTCAAGCCATATTGCAGTGTGTTTGTGTGGTATTTACCCCGTCTTCACTCAGCTCACTCGGCAACGTGGCACAGCTAAGAAACACTAGAACAGAGCCTGGTAGACAGGCCCTGCCATCCCTTCACTTTGCACCTGATGACAGTGGGGGGTTTGTGGCTGAGGAGACTTAGTCTAAAGTTTCATAGCTTTTGTGAGCTACTGCCCAGTTAGCAGTTTCTGCTCCACACTGTGGCTGGAACAGCAGACAAGTAAAAATGTGAAATTAAGTAATAAAAATTCTGAATAGACTTGACCCTTATGACATATGAAATTTGAAATTTTGTCTGTAACATGAACAAATTTCTATACCAAATTTTAAATTAAAACTCTACAGTTAACAGAAATAAACATAGGCCATAAAGTAGGTACTTGGGGAGGTGTTTGGTCTTATAAATTGTATACCTGGTTTCTGTGGAAAAATGAAGAAAATTTTTAGCATGCATGAGACTCATCAAAGAAAGATTAAAAAAAATAAGATACCTGAACTAGAGCTCAGCAGCACTATTTTTTGTGACAGACAGTGCTGGTACAGTGTATAATCCTATTTTCTTTTTTAGAGCAACTGAAAAACATCTCCACTAAAATATGTTAACATTCCACTCTCCACTGACCAGTCTGGCAGAAACAAATTCATAAACTGAGCCAACCTAAGAAAGATATTAATTTTCAAAATTCTGGTTTTTAACAAGACCTTGAGTATTGATCTGCTTTTCTGAAAATGATTTTGACAGAAATATGTTGAATTTAACTTCCTAGAACTTAAGCTTCTCGATATATAGGTACAATGAGTGAATAAATTGGGACCAGTCCTGTGCTTTGGGCAGTCCCAGGAAGGAGGCCTGCTGGTCCTCAGCCACACTGGCCAGTGGTGAGTGGCAGAGTACCAGTGCCACAAGGATGAAGTGAGGGAATAAGTGGGCACAGAAAATGCTTACTGTCTTCCAGCAGGTGTTAGACCCTTGGAAGGGGAGAAGAGTAGAAAGAAATATTATTATTTGTAAGATAGAAGAATCAACACTGTTTGAGGGCAAAAGGTTGATTATATAAATTCAAGAACAATGGAATTTCCTCTAATGAATCACACCTAAATTGAACCTCTTATTTACTAATTCTGAATGACAGTTTGTATTCACACCTGAAGATGTTCTGTATGTTTCTGAGAAACACAATACCACCTTGAACTTTTATTCTCCAGTCACAAATAAGACTAAATTAGAAACAAAGGAAGTTTAAGAATTAAGTAAATACATTAGAACATATTCTCAGCTCTGTCACAAATCACAATTGTCCAGTTTACTTTTTGATGGGCTTTTTTTTTCTGAGTTGGAGTCTCACTCTGTCGCCCAGACTGGAGTGCAGTGGCCACTCCTGGCCACCGCAGCCTCGACCTGCTGGGGTCCGGCTATCCTTCTGCCTCAGCCTTCCAAGTAGCTGGAACTACAGGCGCGTGCTACCACGCCCAGCTAATTTTGGGGAGGGGGATTTATTGTAGAGATGAGGTCTCATCAAGTTTCCTGGGCTGGTCTCGAACCTGCAGGCTCAGGCAATTCACTCACTTCGGCCTTCCAAAGCTCGGGATTACAGGCTGAGCCACCAAGCCCGGCCTTGATGGGCTTTCTTTATGAAGTCCTGCTAAAACTACAAGATACATGAGAGAAATATATGCAGAGAATTGTGTCCTTGTTGTCATGGTGGCAGCCACAGAAATTTTGATGTACACATGGAGATACACAAAAAAGGTCACATATTAATTCAGAGCCAGAATTAGAGCTGCGAGTGGCTACTCAGGAAAGAATTATAGGGAAAGGGAGGACAGTATTATAGCTTTGTATACATGCTTATTCTGTTTTGTTTTGCATAACTTTAGGAGACTCACTAGAGACCTGCATTGCTTGCACGGTGATGACTCTGTAAGAATTCCTCAGCACTGATTTATGGGGCTGACCACATTTTCCATAAACTTGAAATGACTACATCCAGGCATGTGCTCATGAACAAGAGTCACAGGTTCTGAATTTTTCCTTTAAAACAAAACAAAAACAAAAGTCACCTAATTACATTCTCGGTTGCATTCTGAATTGCTTCAAACACATGTTGACCTCACAGAAACCTGGCAGTTCTTCCTCTGCAGTTCCTGTCTCCTTTATCCCCCCTCCACTCCCCCAGCTACCCTACCCCAGCCCTGCAGATGCAGACACAGGCCCACCAACAGAGATTCTGAGGCTGCTGAAAGGCCTGAGTGCCTCCAGCCCCAGTGCAGAGCCGGGACTGGGGGAGACCTGAGCCCAGAGCCACAGCCCCTTCCTGGGATTGGTGCCCACCTCCTCAGAGCCATCCAGCCCCAGATCAGGAAAAAACATGATGAGACGGCAGTAGGGGACATGAATGCTTCCCATCTGCCATCACTCATCTTCCTCTTTCTGCCTGGGGTAGGCTCATGGCCCCATTGTTTCTTGGAGTCCACCAGGAGATCCCTGGGCCAACATAAAAGAGAAAGTGCCAAAAGAAACCACTTGAATAGCAACACATCTGATTCTAAGATTGTTCAAGTCACTAAGCAGTGTCCCCGTGCTCCCAGGATGTAGCCACCACAGAGCACCTTGTAAAACACAGATCTCAACACACCATACCTCTGCTTCAGACTTGAAAAATGAGGGAAAAGTTCAAAATCCTTAGGTTGATTTAGAAAAGACTGTCTTTCCACTTCGTCTGCTGCTCACTCTAGGTTTCCTCATCCCCTCTAAACAGGCTCCAAAGACATGGAATTAATTGCCTGCCAGGGCTTGGATGTGCCAGGATCTTTTGTGGCTCTGTCCCTTTGCTAAGTTTCTCTGCTTGGGATTCCTTTCCCATCCTCTTTACCTAGTGAACGTCTATCAGCTTGGTAATATTTTTCATCATTCCCAGTGTCCCTATAAAGATAAAAGAAACATGCTTTAAAGGGAACATTGCCAAAGGAGAACATATTTGACAGAGACTAAGCAAAGGGTTAGATGCAGTGGCTCATGCTTGTAATCACAGCCTTTTGGGAGGCCGAGACGGGTGGATTGCTTGAGTCTACCAGTTTGAGACCAGCTTGGGCAATGTAGCAAGACCTTGTCTCTACAAAAAAGTCAAAAGATTAGCCAAACATGGTAGCATGTGCCTGTAGTCCCAGCTACTCAGAAGGCTGAGGTAGAAGCATCGCCTGAGCCCAGGAGGTCAAGACTACAGGTGAGCCATGATTGTGTCACTATACCACTGCACTCCAACCTGGATGACAGAGTGAGACCCCGACTCAAAAATTTTTAAAAAGAAAGAAAAAGAAAGTTAGAACCTGTGTTCCATGAATATTTTCCAGAATGGTCCCCAAGTTTTTCTATATAGCTTAACTATTCTTTGAGTTCAGAAAATTTGCTCGTCTTTCAAGAACAAATGGTTGAAGGAATTTAAAATGTTTGATCTGAAAAAGAATAATTATAGGAGCTGTGAGAACTTAGTAACTTGGTCCTTTCTTGGTTATTACATGATGCATCTCATTTTGTAACCTTTTTTTTTAATTTTTACTTTTAAAGATGTGGGGTACAATTCAGGGTTAGGTATACAAATGTTGATTATGCCGGTACCCTTGTTGATGAGGTGTACCCTCCCCCCTGGCAGATTCCCACTACTGCCAATCCCGCCCTCCAACCCCCAGCAGTTTCCCACTACTGCCAATCCTTTTCTTATAGTATTATGATAATTGTTCAAGGTCTAACTTATTTTTTGTCACTTCACTATATTCAAGGAATAACCTTTCCATGTCATTACATATCCTTGCATAGCATCAATTTAATGACTGTGTCATATTTCACTGTGCATCTTCCTTTTCTGGACATTTATTGAGTATTTATTATTATAAAGGAAGCTGCCACCAGTATCCTTTGTACCAACTCATTGCGCACATTCATGAATGTTTCCTCAGGATAAAATGTCCAGCTTTCTACTGAATCAAATGGCATGCAAAATTTCCAAACATTGGTACAGATTGCCAGATTGTTCTCCAAAAGATTATACAAATCAATCCTCACATCTATGAAAAACCCATCTCCTTAAGATGCTCACCAAAATTATTGAACTTACTTATTTGATAGGTTCTAATTTAATTTGCATTTTTATTATTAGTGAGGTGGAACAATTTTGTATATGTTCATTTTCTTATTTGTCATTGCCTGTACATGGTTTGGCCCATTTTTCTATTAGATATTTTAGTGTTTATTTTTATATGGTCTTTTTCTTAACCCAATTTCATTTATATATTAATCAAATGACTGAGTGCCTACTATGTGTCAGACTCTGTGCTGGCATTAAGCATATGGTGCCCACTCATGAAACTTAAGATCTAACATATTATATATACTGTACATATGTATATATTTATATTTATTTATGTATTATATAGCCAAAGTTTTTCTAGTATATCATTTGCCTTTTAACTTTTAAAAAATATATTGATATTATCTACATTTTATAGTCAAATCAATAAATCTTTATAATTTCTGCCTTTGGTTTCAAATTTAGAATAGTTTCCCTACTCCAAGAGAACATAAATTCTCACAAAAATTTCCTCCTATACTCTACTCCCTCGGTCTCAGTTTTTGGTGGTAATGTGAATTGTCACCTTTTCTGTCTCTTCATGCGTATTTTAGTGTAGATTTGGGAAAGCCTCCTTTGGGAGCTATGAGTCATATGGTATATTAAACTAGAAGTCCTAGAACATTTTCTTAAATTCTTTGAAGTGTATATAGACTGTGACTTGTGCCATCCCAATGAACAGAATTAGCCACACAGACAGGAGTGACAGTGAAGCAGATTTCAAATTAAGGAACTGAAGGATGCAAGTTTCAGCAATACATTGGGCTGCCCCAGAGACTAAAGTTCCAGGTTACTAGTGTTACCAAACAGGGATTACACAGGTTAAAACACTAGGCCAGGATACAGTAGAGAATTCTTGTAGCAGATCAGGGTTCTCAAACTTGAGCATCAGAAAGTTTGTTAAAACAAGCTTGCTGAACCCATCCTCAGAGTTTCTGATTCAGGAATTCTGAGGTGGGGCCTGGGAATTAGCATTTCTAACAAGCTTCTGGGTGATGCTGATGCTGCTGATTTGGGGACCACCACACTTTAAGAACCAGTAGGATAAGGAACTAGATGAGAGCATGGGAACCTAACCTTGAGAGCATGGGAACCTAAGTCGACATTTATACATTTATTTGACCATCTAGCCACTACTTTTCTTTATTCCACCATAAAATACCGTTGACACAATGAGAGACTAGTCTAGTTTAATCTAAATATTAAGTCCTAACCAGTAGTAGAGAAATCCTTCCCAGCTACAGACAGTTCTGTTTCTAATTTATTAATTTCAAACACAGAAATGTAAGGGAATTCGGTGATCAGAGTTCATGGACAGCAGTGACTTTCAACTTGATTGCACATCATGATCAGCTGGAGAGCGTTAAAGTACTGATGCCCAGGTCCCTCCTCAAAGGTTCTGTTTAATTGCTCTGGGATGAGGTCTGGGCTCTGGGATTTTAAACACTCCCTAGGTGATTTCAATGGGCACTCAGGGTTGAGAACCAATGAGCTGGTCCAGTACCCTATTTTTCAACCAGGGAGCACAGCATCTTCTCCTTCCTTCTTGAAACAACTTAAGGGGCAATTCTTCACATTCCTTTTAGAAACCCTAAGAGTCTGATGCACATAAGGGAGAGGATGATCTCAATCTTCATGTGCTTTCAATAGTCCTTTTCCTTCCAGGAAGATGGTTAACCTAGATTCTGGCTGCCATGTCACTGTTACTGCTTGGGCAAAGTGGATGGAAAAGAAAAAGTAGAACTCTGCCTCATATGTCTTTTCTGGATAGAATTCCATCAATCTGCATACCAGCCTGAGCCCTCCCGGTCACTTTTACCCTGATTCAAACTCTACCCCACTTTGCATGCTCCCAGAGGACCCACTGGGGTTGGGTGTCATCTTTGTTTTCAGCTCCTTGGTTTCTCTCAGATCTGGCATCAGGAGGCTGGTACATTCCATTACTATCTACAAGAACAAAATGCTAAGGCTCACTCTGAGCTTGTTTTGCAAGCCGGGTCTCCTTGCAGTCAGAAGAGACCCAAGGAAACACACACGTAAATGCACATAAACAATGTTTGAAACTCATCTGAAGTGAAGCCCCAGAGGTTGTGAAATCCTCCCTCAAGCTCCAGACCCAGGGCTGCCGTTTGTGCAGCTGTTTCCAATAAGGGTGTGAGGCCGGTCACATGGGTACCATGTCTCCTTACTGTCGCAGAAGCAGGAACAGCCTGGTCCCTCTAAAACAGATGAGCCTCCTTGTGACATAAGCAGACCTCAGAGAAAGCATCTGCCTCTTTCTTTCTCTCTCTCTCTCCCCTCTTCTCCCTCCTTCACATTTCCTGCATTTCCTCTTTCTTCGTTCTTCTTCCCCTTTTCCTCCCCCTCTTCCTACCCCCACCTCTGCCACCCCCAACCAGTTTCCAAGGCCTGCTATGGCTGCCTTTGCTCTAAGACCTATTGCATTCCCACTAAGAATCCATTTCTGGGGTGGGCACTAGGGATGCGGATTAGAAGAGAACTCCTGGTGGTTTCCAGGAGTTCCGTGTATGGAAGGTGTGGAAGAGAAGAGAAGTCAAGTGTTGTATTAACTGCAAGCAGTTACAGAAACACAATCTCATGATAACTTTGGGGATAACTATGATCTCTATTTCACAGAGCAGAAATTGAGGCTCAGGGGAAGGCTATTAACTTCCCCAAGGATACACGGCTGGTAAGGGGCAGGTCTGGGACTTGAATTCAGGACTTGAAAGTCTGCACTAGGGATTCCTGAACTCCTTCATGCATTCAACAGATACTTGCCAGGCATATTCTAAGAACTAAGCACTGTGTTAGTGCTGGGTGTTCAAGATGAATGAGCTCTGTCCCTGCCTCCAAGGAAGAGGAACAAACAGGCAAATTCTCAAGCACTGCCCAGTGTTAAAGGCTCTTTGGTGGAGCTGAGTACATGAGGCATGGGGAATACACCCAGGAAGGACATCTCACCCACTTTAGAGTCAAAAATTGCTTCTTGAAGTGATGGTTAACTTGAAAAAAGGGAATAACAGGGCAGAATATTCTAGTAAGAGGGAAGCTTTGGGCCAAAGATCTGCAGGTGAGACTGTGACTCCTTCAGGGATATACAAGGAATGGGGTACAGAGGAGGACTGTGTTCCAGGTAGTGAGGAAGGACTGAGGTGAAGAAGCACATGGAGTGCTGGCCATGGGACCCTAGTCTACCTGGTGAGAAGTTTGTACTCCACTCTGAGGACAGTGGGGACTTACTGCAAGAATTTTAAGCAGGGCACGATCAGATTTGTGTTGTAGAAAGGCCACGCTGGTAGCAGTGTGGACACCATGGCAGTGAGACATGATGGCAGCCTGCATCATAATGTGGTGGTGAGAAGGACAGAATCTGGTTTCCAGAGATGTTGAGGAAATGGCGTCACTGTTTTGGTCACTGCCTGTGTATGGAGGATGAGAGACAGAAAGGTGTGTCAGAGAACTTCCAGGATTGGGCCCAAGCAGCAGAGCTGTGTATGTAAGGTGTGGATGAGGAGAGCTTTGGGAGAGAAGATGAGAACTTCGCTTTTTAACTTACCAAGGTGGAGTTACCTATGGGACATCCCAGCAGAGCAGGCCATCAGAAGGTTGGGACCAGGGTGAAGCATATGAGGGATCTAGGGCATGAATCAAAGGTCATGCAAATAATGATACCTATTTGTACATGTCTCCTCAAATTTTGTGCCTTAGACACCTGGCATGCCTCACCCTAATCTCAACCTGTGCAGGAGGCAGTTTTTCTCCAGTTATAGTTCTGGGATGGAGGCAAAGAATTGGGAGTCCTTGGCATGGGAGCTGAGATGAATGTGAATAGAAGGGAAACCAGGGAGATAAGTTAAGCCCTGAACCCCGAGGGTCATGTCCTTCAAGCGAGAGTGAAGAAAGAAATATGAGAGCAAAAAGGAA
The DNA here is from genome assembly GCA_963574415.1 of Tarsius wallacei. Classification (NCBI taxonomy): domain Eukaryota; kingdom Metazoa; phylum Chordata; class Mammalia; order Primates; family Tarsiidae; genus Tarsius; species Tarsius wallacei. The sequence goes on along the minus strand of CAUYQG010056850.1, from coordinate 22,460 downwards.
CTAAGAGGGACCAGCAAGAGAGAGAGAAGTTGCAACTGGAAACTCTAGGGTTATAGAAGCCAAGGGAAGATAATACACCATTAGAGGAGGGTGCGGCCAACAGTGTCAAATGATGAGAAATTAAGATGCAACCTGAGAGCAATCTTCTAATTAAGTTAGTAGTGAGGAGGTTATGGTGACCTTGGTGAGCCAGGCTCAGTGGAGTGATGGAGACAAGAGCAAAGCTCTGCAGAAAATGGGAGGAAATGCCAAGGCAGTAGCTGGAAGAGATGGGAACCTGGAAAGGGTTCTTTGTCTTAAGAAGATGAGGGCAGAGACCCAGTGCAGGAAGGGGTTGAAGAGAAGAGCTCATTGATAGAGTGCAGGAGAGATGAAGGGGTTAGAAAACTCAGGAGAAATTGCCATTCTTCCTTAGTGATGTGGGCAGCAGAGCCAAGGTGTGGGTGAGAGGATAGAAAGCAAGGGCACCCCTCTGATGGCTCTGTTCTCCGTGTGATGCAGCTGGAGGAGTGGGGCAGTTGGAATTGGAGATCCTGGAAACAGCTACCCATTGGGAATCCCATTGCTCCCGTCCTGGCCACACTCCCCCACATTTCAGAGTGGATGTCTCCACTTCATCAGGAAACATGGTGTTGTCAGGGTTAAACAAAATAACAGGTGTAATTACCTCATATAGACAGGAATTTATTTTCTTCCCTTCCTCCCCCCGAAAACTGCAACTGATAAGAGTTTTTCTCAGAATTATTTTATGTTTAAACCAGCAGTGACTAAAAGAATTAAGTTATCTACAGATATAAATGCTATGTGTAGATACAATTTTTCTTGCACAATAAACAATATCTTTATATTGGCTTTTTACATTGAATAAATGGACATCTTCAGAATTTCTGTCAGTCTCTGACACCAGGTTTAAGGCCCCAAAAGATCGGGAGAGAAAGTCCAATTTGCTGGCCTCTGACTCCTGACCTTTTATAACATTTTGTAAGAAGTGGATCATTTAAGAAAAAAAAAATTATAGGGAATGTTCCTAGAGGGTGTGATTTATTTTGGCACAACACTTTCCCTGGATATTTGAATTCTCGGTAGTATTCATTCAGTTCTCACCCTTGGAAGTCTTTCCCTCACTGTCTCATTGGAGGGGGACATGAGTACTTAGAATTCTTGGCTTAGTTTTCTGAATTTAAGAAAGAAAAGGTTCAAAACACTCTCTGTCCACAGCAAAAAACAAACTGTACCCAAAACCTACAGAGTTAACCTTTTTCAGAGAAGTTAAGCCCCAAGTTGATGCTGCAAAATATACCATCTTGATTTTTTACCAACTTCCTTCTCCAGTAGTAGGAAGTCTCTGAGTAGATAAATATGAAAGCAAGTAATGTGGTTGAGTTCTCTCTCTCCTCCTTCTCCTCCCTCCCTCCCTCTCTCCCTCTCCCTCTCCCTCTTTCTTTTTTTTCTCTCTCTCTCTCTGCCTCTCTCTCTTTCTCACCCTCCATTCTCTCCTTCCCTCTCCCTCTCTCTCTCTCTCTTCCAACCTCCACAATCTGATTCCTCCCTCTCCACAGTCATACATACATTCACACACACTCATCATCACCATCATCCTCATCATCATCCTCATCATCATCATCATCTTGTAGCTTCTTTCATCTCCAGTTTGTAGGACTTTCAACTTCAAATTGCCTCATCTCCCAAACAGCTGCAACAACAGAAGGTCAAGTCCTGGTATCAAGTTGCAAATAGCAAACAGGGGACAAGTAAATGCTAAGGCTGAACAAGACCTTGGATGGGAATAAAGCACCCCTGCTCAAATTCTCTGACCTCATTTTTTCCCTTCCAAACAGAATCAGGATTGAGGGAGGTAGGGCTTGGCTCTAGGGTCAAAATTTCACCCAAGTGCATAACATTTTAGGAAGTTTGCTATTTTGTCCAAACATGATGTTTCTGTCTAGTCACTTGGCTTCTGTGAGCCTTCTCCTTCAGCTGATGGCACTGAAAAAGACCATCTCAAGGGACATTCTGCAACTCTGTGGTCAGCCTTCACTGAGAATCATCATAACCTAGACTTGGAGGAAATTCTGTTCTGCCCTGAGAGGGTTAGGTTGAGTCACAGATGGCAAAAACTGACCTAGGAGATAGGCTTCTGAATTCACCATGTGAGGAAGAACCATTTCAGTAAAACATCAACACACGCTCATCTTCTCTCAGCATCTGCCTAACCATGCCTCCTCAACCTCATACTCAGTCTCAGGGACAGACTGGAAGTCCCTCATAATCTCAGTCCCTTCATTTTAGAGGCACAGAAATTGAGTGTGGAAAGGTGGTCTGGAGAGGCCCCCAAGCATTCCCAGGTACATATGTCATTTGTTCCCCATTGCCACCTAACTTCATCCTCTTTTTGTATATGAGAAAGATGAGACTCAAATAAGGACCCTGCTCCTTCCTCAGTTACAATGGGTGTTAGTGGAAGTGGCAAGATTAGAACCCACCAGCCCTACACTGTCTGGCTCTCCTTGAGTCCTCACCCCAGGCCGGGGCGGAAGGTGAGACTTCAGACCAAGCTTGATCTTTGAGGAGAAAGTAGGACCAGATCCAAGTTTGGAAGGCAGAGCTAGTCCTTGCCACCCAGCCTCTTCCCATCCTGTCCTATTTCCTCCCACCTCCCAATACCTTTCCATTTTTATAACCTGCCCAAGATGACATGACCACTGATACCCTCCCACACAGGGCTGTTCTCCTGCATGGGATGCTGTACTCCCAGATTACCTAGTATTCTTTTGCTCTCCATGATTCTCTGCCTCCCTCTTTACATCAACACTGCATCCAGTACAGAGAACTACCATTCATCACTCATTCAATAAGTAGGTCTTGAGCTCCTACTCTCTCCAGCAGACACCAGTCTAGGCAGTGGAGATTTAGCATGGACAAGGCAAGATCCCTGCCCTTGTGGAGGGGTACATTGGAATGGTCAAAAAAAATCACTAAATAACAACTCTACATGGTAAGAAGTATACAGTGGAGGGGAGTTTGGGGGTCTATGGAAGCATAAAATCAGGAGATTTAGCCCAGGTTAGGGAATCAGGGAAGACTTCCAAAAAGAAGAGACTGTTTTGTTTTTTTTTTGAGTTGGAGTCTCACTCTGTCGCCCAGACTGGAGTGCAGTGGCCGCTCCCGGCTACCGCAGCCTCGACCTGCTGGGCTCCAGTGATCCTTCCGCCTCAGCCTTTCAAGTAGCTGGAACTACAGGCACGTGCCACCACACCCGGCTAATTTTTTTTTTTTAATTTATTGTAGAGATGAGGTCTCACTAAGTTGCCCAGGTGGGTCTCGAACCCGCGGGCTCAGGCAATCCACTCATCTCAGCCTCCCAAAGCGCGGGATTACAGGCTGAGCCACCGAGCCCGACTAGGAAGAGACTGTTTGACTGAGACTTGAAGGATGAACCCAACCCTCCCAGTGAAGTGAGAGAATGGCCTTCTAGTTGGGGAGAACAGCATATGCCAAAACCCAGATAGGAGAGGAACTGAGAGAGGAGGCACAAGCCAACAACCAGAGAGGGAGGAGAGGGCACCCTCACTCGCCTCCTGGCTCTGTCTTCTCCAACCTCTATGCACCCAAATCTTTCAGGTATTTAGCACTCAGTTAAAGTCCAAGACACTCCCCCAGTCAAAACTCATTGTCTGGCTCCTCCTTTTTTCTCAGTTTGCAACTAATGCCACAAGGTTTAGCACTATATTAATTTTAACCAATGCCAACTTTTCACTCCCTGAATAAGTTGTAGGCAATTTGAGGAAAGGGACCATAGCTTTTTTTTTTGTACTTTTGTCATAGCACTGAGGGTGTAACTCAATGTGTTTCTTTATCCCAAGGATTATGACTTTTTCTACAACCCGTAGGGCACAGCTGTTTGTAAACTTTTACCTTGCTTCTTCATAAAAACTACATTTTAGTAGTGGGCAAGGAGACGTCTCAGTAAATCCTCCATCTTTTAATGGGGAGAGAGAAGTCTTCACAAGGTCTTCAAGGGGTATCTCCGGATAAAATGAGGCTGATTAAGAGTTATTAAAACACTAAGCTTGTATTATAATTGTTATTCATACTTTTAGGCATTGCTATCTATTAATAACTTTGAATTTTAAAAACGCTTGTTTGAAAATAGAAAGTTAATTTTCTAAAAAAAACAATGATCTGTGGCTTTACTAGTCTCGCTTTACAAATTCATTCTTAGGACATTTGTGTAATGCTTAGTGCTTTTCCATTTTCTTCCTTTTGGCTAATACCATTGAGATCAAAGTCACACTGGGAATCCACAGTGCTGAGAGGGTTAACTTGGAGGGGGTGGTGCTTATTTCATTTCAACACCTCCGTCCATCTCTGTGTTTGCCTCAAGCATCTGAATTGGGTTGCTCCACTGAATGATTTGGCCCCATCAGCTGACACCCAGGCATTGGCCTCAACTACTGGCATATTAAGGACTCTGTGACTCTGACTTGGGTACAAACGTTAAATGGGAGTACATCTTGTGTAAGCTTTTCCATATACTCTCCTGCTTACTAAAGGTGAATTGTAATGGGAAACCTGAAATGTCACAGAGTCTGGAAAATTGGACATAATAATGGGAAACCATTCCCCTTAGCAGTATAACTAGTAAAAGTGGGCCTAATGGAAAGTCCACTGTGAAATCTTCCATGTTGCTATGTAAGACAGAAAGGACTTGCCTTCTTTCTCTTTCTGGAAAGTAGTTCTGACCTAGGAAGGGAAGTAGTTCTGACCAAACAAATTTGGATTTCTTGGACATAGTGATAGGGGGAAATGAAAAGATGGGTGAGTAGCTGGGAGCAAGTTTACCAGGATTTATGAGGCCATTGCCTCAGTGACCCACCACACCTGTAGGTCTAGGGGATACCATGCAGTCCCCCAGATATAGCCAAGGCAGCTGCAAAGCTGAGGTCACCCTCTGTGCTTGTAAACAGTAAGCACACCCCCCAAAACCAGGAATAAGCCCATGAGATCTCTCCATGATGCATGGTCCTCATGTCACCCCATCAGCTGTGCTAATGTGTTGTGCAGTATGTCCTCTACTGGCAAGCCTGAAGTTACAGATATGTTTGCTAATGGGTCAAAATAGAATCTCTTGGCAAAAATTGGATCTTAGAAGTAATTAGCATCAAGCCAGGAACCCATATGCCGACATTCCACCCGAGGTCACTCCTAAGCAACATGGAAGCTTTCAAGAAGGTTACCATGCCCATGTGAAAATGTCAGTTTCATCCAGCAATATTGCAGTGCTTTCAGATTTCTGTAGACACCAATGCTGTAATGAATGTTCTGACCCTAGGAGAGTCATCCACAGCCAGACTTTGATGCCTGTCCTTTATAAAACTCACCCAATTTGTGTCCAAAATAAGTCCAAGACCAAACGAGTAATAGATTTATGTGTCAAAGAAGAACACATAGTCTTTGGATAACTTTACTCTATAATAATTCTCATTTTCTCTCAAGCCCATTACGGTGATAACATGCTAGTTCTAATCCATTTCCAAGTTTGATTTTTTTTTTATGGCAACAATTTGATTATTGAAATTCTTTAGCTTTGTAAACCATGGCACAGACTGTTCCTCTATGAAGAAACACAGCTTTCCATGAATCCTCCCCAGGAACACCAAGGTCAGAAGCGAACATGATTCGATTTTAAGTGAGCAATCTTCCTACCACTTCCAGAAGACAGAGAGAGAGAGACATACAATTTCAAATACAGTTTTACATGACAGGGAGTCAAAGTCTTAGAAGAATTTTCCTCTAGGCTCTTCACTGGTCAATGGAAGAGCAGACCAGGGCTGTTTACTTCATGTTTAGAATAACACTAGGCAACTTGGTAGAAAGACAAATGGATTCATGTTTTTTAAAATTATAGCCTCTTTTTTTACCCACTCAAGTAGCAAAAGATGTCTTAGATCCTGAACACCTCAAAAGTAAAATCTGGGGCTGACTGTCCAAAAAGGCTGTCTACATGTGTCTATTGAGCTCCTGAACATGGCAGGTGAGAAATGGTATGTACTATAATTGTAATAAACACTGAATTTTTAGGGAAATAATATGAAAAAAAAGATTGTGAAATCTCTCTTTAGTAACTTTTATATTAATTAAAAGTTGGTAAAATTCTAGATATATTGGGCTAAATAAAATATATTAGTAAAATTAATTTCACCAGTCTCTTTGTATGTTTTACAAAGTCGAGGAACTACTAAAAAACTTAAAATGCCCATGTGGTTTATGTTATGTTTTTATTGGACAGCACTGGTCCAGAGAACAGTCTGGCAGGTACTTGTGAGAAGGAAGATGACATGATTTCCATACAGACCCTGAGTCCTCCAACTATTTATACTTTGTGGATACATTAAGAATTTCAGGCGGATGTGATGGTTCACGCCTGTAATCCCAGCACTTTGGGAGGCTGAAGCAGGTGGATCATTTGTGTCCAGGAGTTCAAGACCAGCCTGGGCAACATAATGAGTGAGACCTTGCTTCTACAAAAAAAAATTTTTTTTAATTAGCCAGGCATGGTGGCACATGCCTGTAGTCCTAGCTACTGGGGAGGCTGAAGCTGAAGGATCACCTGAACCCAGAAGGTCGAAGCTGTAGTGGGCAGTGATGCTGCCACTGCACACCAGCCTGGGCAACAAAGTGAGATGCCCACTCAAAAACAAGAATTCCTTGACCTTTCTGAGCTTTCCTTTCCCAACTGTCAACTGACAATGATAACTAATACTCACCTCTCCTATCTCTCAAAGTCATCACACACATACACAAAAAGAATTTCAGAAATTACGGGGTCTGCCCTTACTGTGTAAGTCAGCTAAGATTTTGGCTTTCTGAGCCAATTCCTAGCCTTCTTATTCTTAGCCAGAAGTCTTGCATGCTCTAACCAGAATCTTAGAGTTTTTCGGTTTTTTTTTTTAAACAAGCATTTATGGGGGTGGGGGCTCTCTACTGCCTATATACAATATATAATATATTATAAGGGAAATAATATCCTCACTTTACTATAAGGGAACCTGACTTGGCTAGAGCAATAATGATGGCTTATATTTGCCAAGAACATATAATTTGCAATTATTTTCTAATATATCTCTTCTGGCAACCCTATGATGTAGTGTTCCCATTCCCATTTTACAAATGAGGAAATTGTCTTTAAAGAGGATTCAAGAGCTGAGGGCCCACTGCTGTTAAGTGGAAGAACTAAAGTTGAGGAACTAACATTTACTTATTCAACACATATTTATTGTACTAAGGAGGATATGGTCCTTTCATGTTTGCACTCTGGGAGTCGCAGCACCTGAGTGTTAAGTGCTAGTCTAAGAATTAAAATAGGCTGGTGAGTAGAAAGAGAATGAATATCTAGCTTGTGTGGTCAGAAAAGCCCTGTCTAAACAGGTGACTCTGAAGATGAGACCTGAATGACAGGAAGGAGCCTGCCCTCAAGATCAGGGGAGAGCAATTAGTACGAAACCTGCAAAGCAGGAAAGAGCTTGGCATGTTGGAAGAACTCAGAGGCCAGCATCATAAACAGTAGTGGGAGATAGGTGGACGTTGAGGTCAGAGAGGAAGGCAGGGACCATGCAGGCAGGGTCTGTAACCTGGGAAAGGCGTTTGGATTTTGCTCTGGGTATAATATGAAGGCTTCATGGAGTGGAGGGGTTAGCAGAAGAGAGGCATGATCTAACTGATGATCTACAAAGATTGCCTTTGACGTGGTGGGAAGAATCAACTGTACAGAGGCCAGAGTGGAAGCTGAGAGATCAGTGAGGAGGATGGTGTGATGGTCCTGGGTGGGAGGCAATGGTGGTAGGTGGGCATGGACCCAGCAGAAATTGCAAGAAGTGGATGGATTCCAGAAGTCTTATGGAGATAAAGCCAATGAAACTGGCTAATGTCCCTGCCAACACCTGCTTATCCCTCCAGCTCCCTTCACTTCCTGCAGTGTCCTTCCCAAACACTTTGTCCAGGGCAATCTAATTCCTGTTTACCCAATAATAACACCCAGAGAGCGGGTTAAAACTCCAGCTGATTGTCATTGTGTATCACCCCTTTGTTGTGCCTTGTTAATTCATTGTTCTGCCTAGTTGTTAGCCTCTTAATTGTTCATGTTGAACTTGAGAAACGCATTTAAGATAAATAAGGAGGTCTTGCTATATTCCAAACTTGCTTCAGTGAGAATAAGAGCAAACTGATTCAATTCTTTCAGTCTCCTTTCAGCAGGAAGATGAGCTGTTGCACATTCATTTGTCCTGCTACCATTTTAAAACCAAAAAAGCAGAGCTGTGCAGTGTCATGTATGCAATCACCAGCAAATGTCCCAGGCATCCTGCAACACAGCATGAGATGGGCACTCCTGAGTAAGGAATGGGAGAGGAAATTTGTATTGAAGAACCAGATGGCATGTTACAAAGTGATTGTTTGCTGCTGACAGTAAGATAAAGAAGAGAGAGATCATGGGTGGAGGGGCCAAGCCAGAGGCCAGGGTTGGTCTGAAAAGATTACAAAGAGGTGTGACTTAAGCTTCTTTTTAAGAGGATTTGCTCAGGCTCTGGCTAAACAAAGAAAAACAGGGAGGGTATGATATCAAAACCGGTTGCCAGCCAGCAAAAGTTTACACGTGCATGCATGTGGACATGCAAGTCCTTCTCCAGCCAGTGAAAACATTTTCTTGGCATGTGCACTGAGCTTCATTAATACCCAAGGGCAATAAATGCTCTCAGTGCTAAAGAATATGAACGTGCCCTTCTTCACTTACCAGCACAGCCAGTCTCTTCTCAGGAACACAGAGGGGGATCAACCACCACAGCAGGTGTTGGGCACATCTGCATAGACTCCACACCCACCTCTCTCTGCCATGAGGGAATTTTTACTCCTTCACAGCAATAAACTACACTCCCTTAAACACCTTCACTGACTCCCACTGCCCACCCACACAAGGTGTGTTTTGTGGAACACTTATTCTACAGCTGCTCGTAGGTGTCAAGTACGTTTAGAAAATGTTGCGCTTAGCAATGTTAAAGAGGCTTTTTTTTTCCTCTGTAGGACTTCACAAATGCTTTAATAAACCGGTGTGCATTGAGAATCTCCAAGCGGGGGTTATATTATGCAGCATTTTCCAAGTGTGTAAATTACTTATCTGTTTTCATGGAGCACCACTTAGGACTAATGTTCTATGGAAGGCACTTTGGGAAATGCTGGCCTAAGCAGGATATCCCCCAGTGCCCTCCACAGTCAGTCGGACTTCACCTGCTTCTCAGGAGTCCTGCCAAAGTAGACTGCCACCCAGGGCATGGGTTCAGCCTCCATGCCTTATGTATTCCCACCTCTAGACCTCTGCATACGCTATCTCTGGCCCACATTATCCTGCCCCTTCTCCTTCTCTCATTGTAACTCAACCCAAGTCCTGTCTTCTCTAGAAAGCGTTGCCTGTCCCTTCCAGGACTGGAGATGCCCTCTGCCTCAGAACCATCATAACGTTGCTTTCTGTCATTTTCATTTAGCATTCAAGAGCCAGTTTCTAGCCCTTTCTATCACTAATACTCTGCACGCAGTAGATGTTCAGTAAATTCTCTATCAAAGAAGAAAAACAGAAAGCAGGTAAGGAGGAGGAACACAAAGAAAGAGGTAGAAGAAGAAAAGAGGAAACCAGGGAGATGACAAGTGGAAAAAGAATTTCACAGGATCTTAGACATGGCACCTTTGTTTTGTTGAGTGTAGGAGAGAGGCAAAACCCAGGGAGCACAGCCTTGACGACTTAGTGAAAAAGAAGCTTGACAAGGTTCCACATATAGGGACAAGGCAGCTCTCAGAAGGACCTGGCTCCATACCACACTTTGCTGAAGGGCAGGGCCATTTGTAGGGAGTCAACTCTAACTGGTGGGTTTGATATCTAAGAGTGGGCACACACTGTGATGCCTTAACATAGTCTGTGCCTTATAATAAAATATATACATGTTTATATTTATGTTATCCAGAAATGTTACACTATTTCTCAATTGTTTTTTATAAACAACACAGTACAATATATAGTTAGTACTAAATGCTAAACAAAATTAGTAACTTTCAAAAGGCAAATTAAATAACCCAAAAGCAGCTGCTGTAAGAGGCCTACCACTAAAGCCAGCACCTTCCTTTTATAGAGGAAGGGCCTAAACGCCACAGAGTAGCTTGAGCTGGGCTTGAACCTTGGCTTTGTGGCCCAGGGCACTCACTCCATAGACCATCTGAGGCTCTGCTTCTCATGGCTGGGCAGTCTGTAATCTCATTCTCATCCAAATGGCCAGTTGCCTGAGATGGAGACACGAGAAACATTCCCACGACTACTTCATGCTTCCAACTCTCACAAAAATGACCACTCTGCTTAACAAACCATTTTCCTAATGGAACCAGACTTTTTTTTTAATTTCCTGTACATTAAAAAAAAAACAACAAAGTGGTGTATACTGTTAACAAGGTATAACAGACATTTTCCAAAAAAGTCCCTTCTTTGTACGCTGTCAATCCTTTTCTGTTGACTTGGTTACTCTCTGCAAAGTCCAGTGGTCGGGCCAGAGCTCCACCCTGGAAAAGCTCTTCCTATGGAAGCCCAGCTTGGCAGGTCTGCCAGACTCCTGTCTCTAACACGCTGTTAAGTGCCCAGATGTATTTCTCTCGTGCTTGTGCAGAAATTCCATTTCAAAGCTTCAGAACAACACCTAAGTCGATCTCCCAAATGTGGATGCCAGGAGACCCGGGTTCCAGTTAACATTCCCCCCGACTTTTACAAGTTGTGAGCTGACGACAGTGCCCCAGATGCCAGCAGCCAAGGGATACTGAAGGCAGGGGGGAGCACTGCACAGCAAGCCTAATGGGGTGGTGCGAGGCATGGGAGGGGGTCAGCCCAGCTCCTGCAGTCCCTCCACCAGCCCCCAGAGCGACCAGGTGGGCACAGCCAAGGCAGGATGGGGCCAGGGCGGGAGCAGCATCTCCACACTGAGTCACAGCCAGCCCTGTAGGAGAAAAAGAGCTGAATATGGGTAAGAAATGGAATGTTTGTAAGAGTCCGATCCAGGAGAGCATTTCTGGGGCCTGTGAGGAGAGAGAAGAGAAAATGATGCTGGAATCTCCAAGTTCAGGGAAACTAAGCACGCTTTTTGTGACCAGTTCCCAGATAACTGTTTCTTGCCTTCTGAGCACTGGTGTCTGGTACATGGTACAAGAAGACATGGGACATGAACAAAATAAAGCTTTGGTTTGTGCTTCTCTCCACTCCTTGTAAACTTTATTCATTGAGAGAGACTTTTCTCCTATCACCAGATATAGACATGACAGGCCTCATAACTACTCAGTCCACTCTTAGGCTATCACTAGATACACCCTCAAAAACACATTGTGAATTCAAGAGATTAATCACAACCTCAAACTTGAGCCAGCGTTAAATCTTCTCTCCTCCTCCAGCTGGGATGGAACCTAACATCCTGTGAAGGGAGGATATGGCCGTCTCTCCTGTGTCTCTCCACTTTTCCCAGTTCCCAGTCTGTTACCAACTTCTTACCCCTCCTAGGCAGTGGCAGGTAAGCAGTGGTAGGAGAAAAAGTAGATTTTCCTGGAACTGGACCCATAATAAGCTGGCTTTGTGCTCTTTGGACCCAGTCTGTGTTTAATGCTAACTCTTTTTTCTCATGGGGAATTCTTTGGAGCGTCCTTTGGGATCCATCTTCCTGCAGGTTCCTTGACATGGCAGATATTTCTTTATTGCCAAAGTTGGTTTGTGACTGCTTCTATAGCCTCCGGGTCTAGCAGTCACCCCCAGCTTTTTGCTGCTGAAGTCCTTCTGTCCTACTCAATAGCCTCTTGGACAGAATTCAAGATGACTCCACTTTGGGTTTACCTTTGCATGGCCCATATCTGATCCACAAGAGGCATTCATATGATGCATGGACGGGCCGACCCCATCACAGCCACCTATGTGCTGCTATCACAGGCTGCCTCCGTTTTCTCAGACATGTTCACGTCGTAAGGGAACTCATTTCCAATTCTCCAAGTAACTCCATGGAGAGAGCCCTCACTCTACCGGGGGTGAAGTCCATAGAAGCCTTGATGGGAACTCTGATGGAAGAACCTCTGGAGACTCTGCACAACAACTCTTCTCTAATAAATCCCTTTACAAATCCTTCTTCCTGCCCTGATCCCTTTTATAGCCTTCATCTGGCTGAGGAATCCAACCATCATGGAGCCAGTTTACAAATGCTTCCGTGAATCCACATTGGTTGATTAGGTACCTCATTAGAATATCAAACATCTTGGAGCATAGTCTGAACTTCCATTTTAACATTCATTACACACTTACCTCAGATCCAATTATCTACTCATTTAAATATATGCCCCATGGGGCATGGACTTCATCTGGTGTATTCTGCATACCAGCATATGATAGGTACCCATTGAATAACTATTGAATTAATGAATTAACATTTAGTAAAATAGTATCCTCCCCTCAATGTACAAGTGTTATGAGAGTAGAGACTGAGATTATTTTTATCCAACATTTACCCCCAGTGTCAAGTAAAGTACTGGCCATAACAGATACTTAAAGAGTAGTTTTGAGTGAATTAATGAACTTGGGCAAAAGGCCACATTTCTCTAGGTGGGATTCATGGAAGCGCCACTGACTCAAAGCCTTTCTTCCATCCCTCCTTAAATTCTTCATTTGCCCCCACTGCTTAAAACTCTACTAATCAGAGGTTCTATCACTGAGTCTCTTTTAACAATACAGATATCTCTACTGGTAAAATGCAAGCCTCCAGTTATTTACACTTAAGAAGACAACTTGATGCAAAGAGCATAGTGTCAGGGGCCTGAAAGGTACAGAGAGACACAAGAAAGGGGATGGTGAGTCTAGAGGTAGGGGCTCTTTAAAAGGTTTGCCAAGGAGACTGCATGTATCAGGAGGTGAAAGGGAAGGGCAGATAACGCCAACATTTTTTAGAACTTGACTTTTACTGCTTGCTCCCACATAATTATTAAGAACCAGTTAATTTTTACAGCAAGAAGCACTTAGATATAATCAGATTTTGTAGTTTTCAAACACTTTTGAACCAAAAAAAAATCATCTTTAAATGAAATTTTACCAGAAGCTCAGTATGAAAAACAGGTAAGCAGAGATGATCTGGTTCTAGATGGGCAGTGGGCCAGAAAACCAAACACACACACACACACACACACACACACACACACACACACACACACTCACACACACACAATATATATATATGCAGATCTATACACAATACATACAAATATACTTAAACATATACAATATACATAGGGGTACACACATATATACACACATACACACAATATGCACACGTTCAAATACAATACACACATATACACAATCACACACACACATACACACACACAAAATTTTCCACAGTAGTATCCAAACCTCCCCCTCAGAATCCCTAAGGGCTTGTGAAACATGGTGTGTCCAAACACAATGAAAGACCCACAGTCATTCTCAGTCATCGCCATGTCTGAGAGACTGGGCTTCAAACGTCAAAAGAAAACGGACAACACTAGACTCTACTTCCCTCTCCCTCGATCAAGGAGAACTTGTCCCCTTCCACTTCCTAAACTCTGCATCTATTCTATAAACGTTTGCTGTATCAAAGAAAGAGTCCTTTCATGGGCCCACTAAAAACTCTCCCCATGAGTTTAATGCTACCAACAAACCTTTACTCAGTGCTTGCTATATCTTTGACACTGTGTTTGGCCCTTAGAACAAATGATCATTGTCTTTGCAACACTAACCAACACTCTTTGGGTGCTGTATATTCAGCCTTCTCTGAGTTGTCTAAATTGCAATAAAATATCCAGTCCAGATCTTTCCATCTTTTCCCTGATTGTGCTTTGAGACATTGTGTGAAATGAATTGCTGAAATGCAGATAAACTACATCTGTTAGACCTCATCTATGAATCTAGTAAGATTTGCAACAACAAAAAATGAGGTTTGGCACAATGCCCTCTCTGCAAACCTCTGCTCACAGAGATGACCACCATTTCCTGTCTTTGGAGCTTACAAACCATCTGTTTAATAATCTGTTCTAGCTTCCTGCCAGGCACTGATGTGCATCTCAATAGTCAGCAATTCCCACCAAAAGTGCTGAGGGCCTCAGGGCCTCCCACTTCTGCCGCTGGCCAATGTCCATGTCACAGCAGAGGCTTCTTCATCTTTAATGTCTCTAGGTTTCAGTGGACAAGGCAGGTCTCTTGCCTGTTGCGAGAGTACCATGTGAAGTTTGGAGAGTTCAATTTAGTGTAATTATTTCTGTATCGACAACACCAATTCAGGACTTGAGATCACTTAATTATCAAAACAGAGTATCAAAACAGAGACTCTATCATGAGCAGAACTAGGTTTGAGACCTGGCCCTGCCACTTACTGTGTGATTTTGACTAATAATACCCTCTGAACCTGTAAGATGAATTCATGGGAGCTCATGGTTGTGAGGATTAAACACAATATTGCACATACAATGCGTAGCACAGTGACTGGTGCATATCAGCATAATTGTTATTATAAGAATATGACCTTACTGATCAACAACTGCAGGTCAAGAGTAGGGATGGGGAAAGGAGCCTATGTGTGGGGGGGCTATTCATAGATACACCAATTCAGTTATTCGTCTAGCCACTAGGAGGGATATAGAAAAAGACCCTCTTTTCTATAGAGCTTAAATGTCTCTCCTTTCTCAGTCACTTGATTTGGGAATTTGCTGCCCTTGGGTCAGACCAAGGAAGGCCCAAGAGGACTGGCCCCAGGCTGGTTCCTGGAGGAAGCTACTTTTCAGAGGAGCCCACAGGCTATATCCAGGGGAGGTGGGTAAGGTGGCTCCTAACCCCCAGGAAACTCAGAACAAGGAACTCAGATGGTCTCCTTGATGGGATGCCCCTCAATAGAACAAGGACAACCAAAGAGACAAAGATTATTACAGTTTATGCTCCCGGCCCTCTTTTGAACTTTGCAAAAAAGTCACCCCATATCTTTGTTGATTAAAATTAAGCTGGCAAGATTCAGCTGCAATGGGTTTTATATGTTCTGGGTCACTTTCTAAAGCCAGTCTTTTTTAAAAGTACTTGGGCCCAAGGTATTACTATTAAACGACAGCTGGGAATTTTTGTTTGGCTATCCTTTTATATTTTCATACCCAGGGTAAGTCAACAGAGAGAGTTCTTTGTGTTTCAACAAAGAGAGTTCATTGTGTTTGTTGGTCTAAAGGTAATCAACTCAATGCACCAGTCATGGATTTAAATTGCTTAGAAAATTCAGGAAAAGTTAGCCTCTTCACTGGCTAATAGACTAGACAATGACGTGGGAAGGTTAAGAGTGGAAAGGGCAAGGAGGCTTGCCAGGTCCTTCTTCGTAAAGCACTTATTTCCCATCCGGGTGAGTCTGCGCTGTTCCGGGAGAGGTAGCACTTCCCGCTTTAACAGTGACCAACTTTCATCAGGAGTCAGAAATCACACTGGGAACAAAACCACGACAGCCAGGAACCCAGCACCAGAAGGTAAAATCCAGCCTAGAGATCTGGCTGCTGTAACTTGCAGCTTTAATAAAAGGCTTGCAGAAAACCAAAGGCCTGTTAAATATCTCCACCCCACCTGGACTCACCACTTAATTGGGGTGGGGACCCTCAAGGCAGAAGGAATATAAAAGGTTCCAAAGGCTGGAGCAGCTTTGGTCTGGAAGGCCCAGGTCCAGATAAAACAAGCCAGGAGCCTTAATAACTGCTTTGTTTTGACATGCAGAAACCTACTCTAAGATCTGCTAATGGCTATGATATAGAGGGTTTTTTAAAATTATTATGTTGTGGATTTACTTAATGCTTCAAAGAAGTAAACCACAGTAAGACCCAAGATCACAACTTCCTCTTCCACCACAGATGGGCAGCTTTCCCCAGAGCCAGTCTTTTAGTGGGAAGCAGTACCCAGATTCCTTATCAGAGTTCTGGGGGTCCTACTATTCCATTTGGAGTCAATAAGAGCATGCACAAGCAAAATAGTCTGTGGGCCCTTGCTGTGATTATAAAGACTTCTCTGTGTATAAGCATCTCCCCAAGCTACCTGCCAGAAATTCCCCAAAAGGAGAAAGGTTAGTCCCTTTGACCTAAGGACCTTGAACCTAGTTAACATCCTTGTTTCCCCCAGAAAGAGAAATATGTGCACTAGTGCTCACATGCATGCACATTTACCCCATCGATGAAAATTAGGGTATCCATCTTTCTTAACTAACTGGCTAAGTGTGTAGATCTTTTTAAGAAAAAAAAATAGAGATGGGGGTCCTGCTGTGTTGGCTAGAATGGTCTCAAACTCCTGGCCTCAAGCAATCCTCTTGCCTCGGTGTCCCAAAGTGCTGGGATTACAGGCGTGAGCCACCATGCCCAGTCAAGAGTAGATCTTGTTCTTTCACCCATTCATCATTCTCGTATTGCTAATAGTTGCATCCTTAACCATGAACCAGGCACTGTACCATATGCTTCATAAGTTCATTATCTCCATGTATCACAAATCTTTCTGACCATAAGAACCACTTTCAATGTATATTAAAATGACAGGTTATCTGCTAATCCTGATTCATTAGCTACAGGATGGGGCTTTGGCATCTGTTTTCAACAAGTAGTCCAGGTGATGCTCATGATCAAGTTGCTCTCCTGGGAGGCTCCCAGTTAGTCTGAAGCCCTCTTGATGCCCCCCTATGCCTCAGCAGGTATGATCTTGCCACAGAAGGGCAGAATGGAGCAGGCTGGTCACCAGAGGCACTGATCACCCCATGTGGCCTGAGAACCCATTTGCTTCTCTGGGCAGCCATGTTACATACCTGCCTTGTGTTGACCAGGTGCTCTGAAACCCCCATATCTCCTTCATGAAGACTGTAACTGGGCCAGAGTTCCCCATGCTGGATCATTGTGCCTCTCCAGTGGATTTTCTTAAGTGCTAGATGTGGTTTCTAACCCTAATTACCATCTTATCTAATTTAGACTATTGCTACAGCCTATCCAGTTCAGTATCCCGACTCCATTCTCCCATGCATCAGGCATTCCTCCCAGCCAGGTGTCACTGGTACCCATGATGGAAGGTACCCAGGTACCCTGTTGTCCACCTGAGGCAGGAGCTGCCCCAGTCTGGCAGCTCTGAACATGACCACAGATTCCTGCACCATCAGGAGGGTCTCCTTTCGCATCACGTTGAGTCCTTCAATACACACTTCTATTTCTCCTGTGAATTTTTTTTTAAACAGGCAGTTGAAAACCAAAATAATGCACTTTAAGGACATTTTTACAGGGAGGAAAACCATCTCTAACTGCAGACAGTTCCTTTTTGCATTTTATTAAATCTGCAGCGTTAGAGCTATGATTTAAAGAAATGGAGGGCCACATAACTTGAAATCTATTTAGCTTAATATTTATGTTGATAGTTTCACCTATTCAAAAGGCAAAAATAATGAACAGAAAAATTCATAAAGGAAACCCAGGCAGTGTCATGACTACAAAGAAACATTGGCACTGTGCCAATGTCCTCTCTGAGACTCAGTTTTTCCATCTATATAAGGGAGCAATGACTCTTGCAGCCTCCTCTTTACACAGAGCTACTGAAGGAATCCATAAGACAAGAATATTCTAGGGTTTGAGTTTCCCAGGCAAAATTAAACAATTGCAGTTGCAGTATTATTCTCTGAAAGTAGATTTCCTCATCCATCAAATGTTACCATTAGTGCTTAGAGTGATAAGAAATGATTAAATGTAGGTAAATAGACAAATAGTTACTGGGTTTTTCCCACATGTTGTCAATGGAGCAACAAGTCATTGCTTTGAAATCTCTGGGTCTGTGACACTAGAAAATTACACAGCTTGTATATAAAATATAAAAGGCCTTTTTTTTACCATAAAATAATATAAATTATGATAATTGCTCTTAAAATAGGTATGAATATATTGTTCTTTATGTTTTCAAAAAACATAGTCCATGCCTTAGCTTAAGTTGAATGTACTACTTAGAACGAATTTATGTAGCAAGTTGATTCTCCTCTGGTAGATTGTACAGACAGGGTCAGTTGTCTTCTTTCTGAGAAGAGAATATTGGGAGCCAACTCTAGCTAATTATGAAATTAAAGGGTGGAGCAGTCGACCCCTGGAGGTCCCCATGCTCCAATGAATTCTCTCTCTGTAATAAGTTTGTTTTGAGACTCTTAAAGAGATCATCACTACCTCAAATATAAAAGGCGATTTTATTTGATATGTACTGGGAATACAGCTCATATGAACCAGCTCGATAAAATAAAAGTCTACTAAATAAAACATTTAAGGAATAGAGGAGATTCATGGAATGCCATAGAAAAAAACCTTAAAGGATATTCATTTATACACTGAGAAATGGGAACGTATGAGAAGTAATTTTGTTTGAAACAGTATGGGGCTCTTAAATGACTCTACACATTGATAACACCTGCTTGTTGACCAGGAACTAAAAAGGGACCCTCCAATTTCAGAGGACCAGAACCCAGTGGATGCTGTTCTTCTAAATAGCCACCTCCCACTGAAACCTACTCAAAGATACCTTTCAAATGGTATCTATACAGTGTTATGCCCCTAAAATATAGTAAAATCTCACATAAGGAGACAAGCGAGTTGGAGATTTTATTAGCCCATATACCCACATAAAAGGTGATCTATTTTTGTTCTCCAGATAAAGCCCCATCTTGTTCCCATATCATAATTCAACTTTTAATGTGAATGAGAGTAAAAGGGGGACCTAAGAATAAAGTGAAAGGGATTCAGCGGGGTCTTAGTTCTGATGATGGGACAACTCTTCAAAGAGAGACTCTCAGTGAGTCAATTAAATTTTGCCTGGACTTCGGTTTTCTCAACTAAAAAAATGAAATAAAATAAGATAAAAATTCCCAGTTCTTTTTGCATCACCTGATAACAGAGAATCCATTGAAATGTGAAAATGATGAAATGTAGAAATAGATATATAGTTTCCAAATAATTAATAGCGGCTGTGTTGGGGTAGTGAGCCTAGGCTCTTCTTTCTTTTCGCCATAAAGTCCTTAATATCCTTAATTGCTTTTATTTAATAAAAGAAGTGATAAATTAAGGGGAAAAAAGAGAAGGAAGCAGATATGAGCTTTAGGGTGACTTTAGAACCAGATATATGATGTCTGATCTAGACTCCTTGGCTGGTAGGAGAATGTTCTGACCCATTACTTCAAGCTCAAGTAGGAAGGAGGTGGGAGTGGTTGGTCACATCGGGACACAATGTTTCTCTGCAGTGGCCACTTCTGTCTACATTACATCCAACACCACCTTCACTTCTGTGGCCCAGACCTCCCAAAACACACAAGCTCGCCATTGTTAAAAATTATTCTCTGGTCTTCTGTCATTCTCCTTGTCCAGTGATCCTCCAAGGTTTTTGTACTCAGAGCTTTGGTATGAAACTTAATCCTCATTTAGTTCATAATTTTTTTCTTTGCCCAGTGACAGAGTATGATGAGGTAATGTTTTCTGTCAGACTGACCCAAGATTTGTACCTTTAAAAGCAAAAAACATTGAGAGATTAAAAAGCCAGTGTTCAATATTCCATCAATGGTCTTGAGTGGACAGGGATACTTTCCCAGATGTTAATTCCAGAGGGACAGAACCATCATTGTCTCCATCTGTCCCCACTGCAAAGTTGTAGTTAGTCATTCTGTAACAATAGTAATGAGCTCTGTAGTTAGAAACAAGCAGCCCAAGAAAGCTTTCTTTTCCCCCAAAGACCATTTAGGAGGCTACTCTAATATTAGGCAGAATAACAGCAGACCAGAGTGGGTGGGGGGTGGCCCTGGTGTCACTGGATGGTGAAGAAGGGGATGAAGAGTGAAAAGATGCCCAAGGAGGAGGCATCATTATCTAGGTTTTCTGACTCCTGCAGAACAGGCCCGTGACCCAACCCCAGCACACCAAGATGAGAATCAGAGGATTCTTCCCATGCATAAGGAAGGAGTAAAATGAGTCTCTGACATTTGTGGCCTATAAACTATTTTTGCGTGGCCCAGAACCTTCCATGAGGTTTCATTCTGCATAAATTACTTTTAATATCACTTTCTAAAATTGCTTCTTCTTGTGCTCTTTAGTGCACATTCATGTATAAGGGGGAAGTAACATCCTTTTATTTATTTAAAGAATACATGTCTTTGTGACTTGCCGTCAGAAAGAGGCCCAGACTTTGGGGTCTCCTACAGTCCAGTGTGGAGAAGCAAGGAAAGGGCTCTCCTCCAGGTGGAGCAGCTCTGAGCTGGCATTGAGTCACCTTTACTCAGAAGGCCCCTGCAGGCCTAGGCAGGTTGGAAGATGGTCCAGGACTTGCGATCACTTCAAGTGTGCATGGATAGGGAGGAAGGCCATACAGACTCATGTGAATGACAACTTGGACAGAAACAGACCAGAGGAAACACCATGCCTTACTCAGAGCAACTTCCTATGTCACCGTCACCCTTATGTCAACCGCAACCTACCACCTGGGCATCTAGCTGATTTCCTCTCCAAGCCCCTGCAGTCTTCCTCCCATTGTCTTTTCTCTTTCTTTTGGTGAGTTTTCCTTCCTGCTAATTTAACAACCTGGAGAGATGAAAGCTCTGGATTTTCCCACCACATTTATTATACAAATGGACGTACAAGGACAGCTATCATTGGAAGGATAGCACACCGTACATGAGCAAAGCAACTGCAGATTGTCTCCTTTAGCACCAGGAACGGTGATCCAAATTAGGAGGTCAAGGATGTTGCTTAGATCAATAAGGCCCAACACTTTGGGAAATGTCAATATCATCATGGCCAAAATGACCAAAAATGATTTTAATTTTTTAGGAGCTTTGCTTAAAGTGAAAAAGGCTTAATATTATCATTGTGTTGAATTTTTTAATAAAAATGCCCAAACTATGTTGTTAAAAGAAAGAAGAATATCTGAAATCAGGCAAAACTCTGCCTAGGGAAATATGCATTGACTAAAGGGGGAAGCAGCTAAAAATAACAAATAACTTGTTTTGAAGGTATATATCTGACCACAGTTAATTTTTGAGTATGTAGTGAGCAAAAGCACACTTTCACCCTTCCCTTTGAGTTTTAAGTTCTGATACACAAACTATGTTCTAATTTCCACCTAGTCTTGCCAACAGCCAAGTTGGATGCTACATGCTATAACAGTATGGCCAAGGTCCCTGGGTAGCATTTAAGGTCATAAAAAATCAGCCGCTATGCCAATAGCCTTTCAGAGATCACCTTTTTTAAAAAAAATGTGGGATACAATTCAGGGTTAGGTATACAAATGTTGATTATGTAGGTACCCTTGTTGATGAGGTGTACCTGTCCCACCCCTAGCAGTTTCCCTCAACTGCCAATCCCACCTCCCCTCCCCTGGCAGTTTCCCACTACTGCCAATTCCTTTCTTATAGTATTATGATAATTGTTCAAGGTCCGCTTATGAGTGAGAACATATGGTAGGTACTCTGTTCTTTGTTTCTGTGATAGATCACTGATTATAATCGACTCTAAATCCATCCAAGTTGCTGCAAAGTCCATATGTTTGTCCTCCTTTAAGGCTGCATAATATTCCATTATGTATATGTACCACATTTTTTTTAACCAGTCCACCTTCGATGGGCAGCGTGGTTGGTTCCATGTTTTTGGTATTGTGAATAGAGCTGCAACAAACATGCGTGTGCAGGTATCTTTTTTGTAGAATGATTTGAGTTCCTTCGGGTCGGGTATATTCCCAGTAGGGGGATTGCTGGGTCATATGGAAGGTCAATTTCTAGTTCTTTCAGAAATCACCACACTGTCTTCCAGAGAGGTTGCACTAGTTTGCATTCCCCCCAGCACTGTAGAAGCGTTCATTTTTCTCCGCATCCTCACCAGCATCTGTTGTTGTTTGTTTTATTAATGATGGCCATTCTTACTGGGGTTAGGTGGTACCTCAGTGTGGTTTTGCATTTCTCTGACAATGAGTGAAACTGAGCACTTTTTCATGTATCTGATGGCTGTTTGTATATCTTCTTTTGGGAAATGTCTATTCATGTCTTTTGCCCACTTTTTAATGGGGCTGTTTGTTTTTTTTCCTTTTGACACGTTTGAGTTCCTTGTAGATCCTAGATGATAGGCCTTTGTCAGATATACAGTTGGCCAATATTTTTTCCCATTCTGTGGGCTGTCTCCCTGCTCTCTTGATGGTTTCTTTTGTTTTACAGAAGCTCGTCAATTTGATGAGGTTCCACTTGTCTATCTTATTTCTTATGGTAAGGGCACTTAGGACTTTGATCAGGAATCACCTTTATCAATATGGATTCTAAGTTGTCTCTGCATGAGCCTAATAATAATAATAATAATATCTCCTCAGAAGGTATTTTCAAGGC
>CAUYQG010056848.1:0-44374 GCA_963574415.1 Tarsius wallacei | reverse complement strand
TTTGGTCCCTGGAACACAAAGAGGTACCAAAGAGGAAAATAATGGAGGAATGGGGGGGGGTCAATAGGAAGTTAGAAAGAGAGAAGAGTGAGAGGGAAAACAGACATACATACCAACTACAGGTGAAAAAGAGCACAAGGCCGGAGAGAAGTGAAAAAGAAACACGCAAGGTAAATTCCCTAAAGAATACTGGTAGCTATACAAAGGCAGACCAAAGAAATCATGCCTTTTGATGCATTTTGCCCAACACAAACAGATAGTGTAAGTCAATAAGCAAGCAGAAGTGAGCAAAACAAACAGTCAAAGTGATAAAATCAAAAGTCAAAGTAAGAAATCAGACTAGCTCTGGAATCTTTCCTGAGTGTCTAAAGTCTCTTCATCTCTGATCTCCGGACTCTCCCCTTACTTTCATTGCAGACAGCTACATTTACTGCAGCTTGGGGTTCTTCCTTTGGCCTGCTGCCTGGGAAGTCTGCTATGCTTAGTTGCCTTTGTCTGATTCAGCGTAGGGGAGGGGCTTTGTCTTCTGTTTAGCGACATTACCCTGGGAACCCAGGTAGAACCTGCTGGTAGGTGGGCGGGGTAATGCAAATCTCTGCCTGGAGAATGGCCGAGGTGGCAGTTTCACTTTTGCAAATCCTTTCTCTCCGCTCGTAGGGTCCCTTGGCAATCCACTATGCTGGACTGTGGTGGCGTGGGAGGCACCGGGGATCAGCTGTACAGCTGGGGGCTGGATCCGGGGGGCACCACCAGTGGGCTGGGGTGGAGGAGGGGGTTGGGAGTTCCCTCCTCTGGAGCTGAGAGCTTCCGATCAGCACCTCCTCAAGATTTGCCGTTCCCCACGCTGAGTGCCTCAGCCTGGGTGGGCCCAGAGCTCCAGAGCTCCAGAGCTCCAAAACTCCAAAGGGCAGGCGGTGAGCAGTGAAAGTGGCCCTGGATCGCTTACAGGGTATTTCAGCCAGAAATGAAATCAGTTTCTCTGAGGGGCAGGCGCCCAGAGCCTCCCTGGGTGACTGGCAGCTTGGTCTGGGCGAGATGATGTAGCCAGGGAGGGAGCCAAGACCCGAGACTCCCGCGTACGTGGCAGCAGCTGGGGGCTGCAATATCTGGCCCTGAGTGGGACCGAGGGTCCCCAGGCCTCGGACCAGTGCGGCTGGCGGTGGGCAGGGTGGTGGGGGAAGGAAAGCAAGAGTCTTTTTGGAACTCACATTCGGAGAATCTCACAATTCCACCTATGCTGTTGCCATCTTACTGGAACTCCGGGATTCCTTTTCTTAATAAAAGGTAAGCACCATCCACTTAGCTGTTCAATGGAGAAACCTGAAAATCTTTGGACGATTTTTTCCTCCCTTGCTTTCATTTAAAAATGAAATCAGTTCTGTCAGTTCTACCTTTTTATTTCTCTGGAAGTTCTTCATTTCAATAATGAAGTTTGGTGAAGAGCATTCTAACTCACTATCTTTTCCACACCTTTTAATTATTCTCTCTCCTTCCAGTTTGGCTCTTCTTCAATCCATTCTCCTCAACTTAGTTGGAATAATATTTCTAAAAGACAAACATCTAATACTGAGATTTGACAATTGTATTTATTATTATTATTATTATTATTATTATTTTATTTTATTTTTTTTTGGTAGGAGCCTCACTCTATTGCCCAGGCTGGAGTGCTATGGCATGCTCTATAGCTCAGTGCAGCTCCGACCTCCTGGACTCAGGCATTCCTCCTACCTCAGCCTCCTGATTAGCTGGGATTACATACATGCCCCACCATGCCCTATTAATGTTTTGATTTATTTGTAAACATAAGGCCTCACTATGTTGCCTAGGCTGATCTCTAACCCCTGAGCTCAAGCAATCTTCCTGCCTCAGCCTCCCAAAATGTTGGGATTACAGGCGTGAGCCACCACGTCCAACCGTGATTTAACTATTTTTAACAGCTTCCTCTTGCCTGGAGGATAAATTTGAAGAGGCATAATATACTCATGTGTGATCTGACCCTTGTTTCTTCTCTAGCTTTCTCTCACACTGTGACACCATCATCTCTCTCGCTGCCCTTCATAGTGAACCAGAGTGTACCTCCTTACCACCATAGACCTTAGCTTAAAACCAGATCTGCCTGGAAGCTGTTTTTGACTCCTTAGCTGGGTCAAGTCTGCTTTAAGCCTCCAGTGTACAAATATTTCTCTAGACTGTGCTCTGGGCTCATGGACAGTGTCTGTTTGGTTTACCACGGTGTTCTCAGGAATGAAATTGATACATATTTGTTGTATCAATAAGTATATGAGGCCGTGGACAAATGGAGTGAAAGAATTGCTTGTCACAGAAATAAAGAGAAGAACAAATTACTTTGCCTGAAGTCATCAGTGAAACTGAATTAAGTAACAGACATAGGAACTTTTTTGTGGAATTAGGAAACAGAAACATAGGGGCACTTGTAGAAAATGTCTTATAGTTTTAAAAACAACCGTTTGGCAGATGTTTGAATGTTAGTGTTTGCTTGCACCTCACTAGGAAGAGAAAATACATTTTTATATCTTCTGAAAAAAGAAAAGTGACAAATTTTACAAAAATAGGCAACTCGATTAAAAACTTGATGTAATATTAGTAATGCAACGGTGACTGTAACATTTGTAAGTTTGTGATACTCTTCCAATAACATACCCAAAAACTTGTACGGCAAAATATGATCTGATGTTTAGGCAAAAAGCACTGGGTATACTGTAACTGTTAATAATTTTAAAAGTTAAATTTTTGTTTTTGAGAAAATTACTTGTTTAACTGAAAATGACAATATGTTTGCTAAACAATCCCAAATTTTAAATGATAAAAATTTGCTAAAGAAGTATCTGAAAATGACAAAATACATAACCAATCTTACTGTGGGATTTCAGAAAGCCACTGAATCTCTTTGTCTCCTTGGTTATCTTATTGTACTATAGATGTGGCTATATAAGTATATGTAGATACATCAGAAGAAAAAATTAATCAACTGGAAGATTAGGACTTAAAACATTTGACCCAATAAACAAATTATAGAAAAAAACTTTGTATTGTTTATTTATAAAGCTAAATATGAAAAGACAATATGGTTTGAAGATTTATTTTCTGTAAACCGGAAATTATATTTCTCCTTTACTGTAAACTGAGACAATATTTTAAACCATGACACAGTGTATTGTCTCAATAGTATGCATTCAATCCAGGGAAAAACTTTTGTACTCAAGTTAAACACTGAGTGATTTCTAGAATATTTTTAAAAGTTTCTATTCGTCTACATATTTAATATCCATCATTCCAAAGGCAGCAAAGAAAGTAATCTACAATTAAATTGCCAGAAAATGAAAAAGACTGTAATTTCAGAGCTTTAACAGCTAACTATAGGATATCTTATTTTTTTGAAAGATTACTAACATTGAAAAATTGTATATATGGAATTTATGTCATGACAAAACAGACAATTGGCTTGTGTGACATGAGATAAATAGTGTTACTGAAAAATGTTTTTTTCGATGGGACTTTGCCTTAACGATTCCATGTCTTCTTCTCTGCCAGCATTAATAAGTGGTTATTGTGATGACCCCACCCAAAGAGAAAGATGGCTTGGCTTAGAGTGTCAGCACAGATAGGAGAAGAGGTTGATTATATAGGTATTTGGGAGGGAATGGCAAATTTGAGATCATGTGTGTGTGTTAGGAGTGGGAGGTAAGAACCAGGAGAACTCTCCCACATATTCAGGGTGTATTGTTATTACTCACTGCACCTTGGCTTCTTAGCTCCAGCAACAGAATCGCTGAAGGACTATGTGTAAAGGAAAAGGATGTAAGGCTGGGCAGGGCACAGAGGACAAACCCTAAGGGCACTATTTGCTATATCAGATCCCAGCACTTCATCCTATAGGCTATGGGGATTGCATTGATAGGTTTTTAGCTAAAGCAATCTTCAACATCATCGTATTTGCGTTTGGAGTGATGGCGTGGAGAGAACTAAAGAGGGGCAAATAATTAGATAATTATAATAGTGATGGCGAGAGAAAACAGATGACTGTGGAGTTGAAGACTTTAAGGAAACATCTAACAATATAAATTGAACTGGATAAGTGTTTGAAGGAGACTGGACAGGGTTAAAAGACTCTTAGGCTTTTGGTTTATGTAACTGGGTAAATGTCAAAGTAGCTGGGAAAGACAGTACAGGAAATGAATCATTCATTTCCATTGCTTACTGAATAAGATCAGTTGTCTATATTCTACATGAAAAGAAGTTTTGGAAAATAAGAAAATCATTTTGTCGAGTCTGTGCTTTTTTCACATTAAATAATCTTTTAAATCCTAGAACCTAGAGAGGACCTCAGAGACCATGAATTCACTCTTAATTTTATTGATGAAAATACTGGGGACCAAAGATTGAATCATCCAGACATCTAATGGCAGAACCAGAGTTAGAAAATTAGACTTTTGTTCTCAATCTCAAGTTATTCTTCCATTCTCATCCATCCTCATGCAGTCAGAAGATGTTCAACACAAAACATAGCCCCTTAACATAGCATGCCAGCTTATGGATGACCTTTCTGGGAAGTGATTTTGTTGCCCATCAGAGAGAAATAAAATATAGCTGATCTATTCAACTCCTTATGGGTCTTTATTATAATTTTAAAAGTTAATTACCTAGCTGGGCATAGTGGCCCATGTCTGTAATCCCAGCACTTTGGGAGGCTGAGGAGAGAGGATTGCCTGAGCCCAGAGGTTCAAGACCAGCCTAGGCAACTTGGTGAGACCTCATCTCTACAATAAATAATAATAATAATAAAAATTAGCTAGGTGTAGTGGTTCATACCTCTGTTTCCAGCTACTTGGAAGGCTGAGGTGGAAGGATCACCTGAGCTCAGCAAGTCAAGGCTGCAGTGGCCATAAGCATGCCACTGCACTACGGACTGGATGACAGAGACTCTGACTCATAAAAAAAAGGTAAATTACCTTATCTGTGCTATTAAAAAAACATATAAATTGATGTGGTGATTTGCACTTGGAGTCCGTTACTGTGTTATTGTATTAATCTGCCTAAAATTGTTCTGTGTAGTAGTCAGTAAAAATATTTTTTGAGGCTCTAGCCTCACCAGTTTTCTATCTACAGCCCTTCAAACTACACTGTAGGAACACTATTTTTTATGGAATAAACCCGCAATAAAAAAAAGAAGTACGTTTTTCATTTTACAGAGATGTTCATAGATTACTAGCCATAATAGTAAAACACTATAAGCATCTTCAATGAATGAATAAGCAAACTAATCTGCATCAGTCACTAAAATATTACACTATATAGTTATTTCCATTATTATGTGTGTTATGAAGTATGTAGATATGTAAGTAAAAAATGTACCTGAAGCTGGGCACAATGGCTCATGCCTGTAATCTCAGCACTCTGGAAGGCGGGAGGATTGCCTTGTCTTTCAGGTACTTTTTCTTAAAAAAATATAGAACTTGTCTATATTTTTTTAAGAAAAAGTACCTGAAAGAAAACAATGTGTGTGTGTGTGGGTGTGTGTGTGTGACATCTATCTAAACATATCAGTGACTGTGTTGGAAAAATTAAGACTTATTAGTACAGTTAAATTCTGTACAAGGTTCTGTTTTTTTAGAATAGTTTTGTTTTCTGTTTCTCCTCCTTTTCTTTTTTCTGTTTTTTGTTGCAAAATAGAGAAATATCTTTGTAAAAACCTTTTGTACCTTCTACTTCCAGCAACTATGGAGACTAGGTAACAAAAAATTTCCATCTACAGAGTTCCTAGAAAGGTTGGGTGGGGAGTGACATCCTTTTACCATTTAGTTCCTCTCAGAAATGTAAGGAGCTGCAGTGCTGAGTGGTTAGTGAGCAAGTCCTGAAACGATGGGCACTCCTGGGATATTCATAGACATCAAGAATCCATAGCCTTCGCCTTGCAAGGTCTTGTGGGAGGAAGACTCAGAAGACTCCCCTTTTTCTTCTTCCCTGACACCATTCCTTTTTGTGGCATTTAATGGGCTGGCATCATCACATGTAACCCACTGATTATCTTGTTAACTGACTACCTCTGTCTTTTTGCTTTTCTCAATTCATTGGCTAAGTGATTCTCAAATTCTTTCTTTAGTGTAATCTGCATTATAAGATAGAATCCTACATGCTCTCTGATGAGCTTTGATTAGAAGATGAGAGCTTTTTCAATTTTATTTTATTTTAATATGTATAAGTTATACCTACCAATCATCATAGGTTTTTTTAATGTGTATTTTATTTTAAAGATGTGTGGTGCAATCCAGGATTAGGTATACAAGTGGACGTCATACAAGTAAAGTTTGGGCCTCCCTTTGGTCCCCACTTTGCCTGGTTTGAGATCAGGTAGTCTTATGGCTGTTGTGTTCCCTGCCCACCCCAGCGGTACATTATGTTATTAAATTTACAATGTTTCCCATATTAGCTATAGCTTCATAATTTTTCCAAATTTAAAAATGAGTCAATACTATCTTCAAGAGATAGTAAAATATAATTAGTAGTTGAAACTGCATAATAATAAAGGCCTGGGTTTAAATCTGCTTCTACCATCTCCACCTGTTATGAGACCTAAGTTACTTAACCTGCCCAGGCTTCAATTTCTGCACGTAATTAATTAATATTTGCTCCTCAAATGGTTATAGTCAAAATTAAATAATATCAACCCTGAAAACCTTTTAAAATAATGCTAGACCCATAGAATGTACCCAATAATTATTAGCTGTTAAAATGATAGAGACAGAGAGAGGTTTGGATTCTTAGTGAAAAGTAGGTAGCAGTTTAAGATATTGGCTTTATTAGATAAACTCTTAAAAATATGATCAGATTTGACATAAAAAAATAAAATGACTTATAAATGTACATTCTGTTTCCCTGTATTGTTACCTCAGAATCATAACCATTAGCCTCTAATCTCACATACTGGAAGCTTTCTTTTTTAAAATAGGGATTGACTGTAGTGTAGTTTGCATAGCATAAAATAACCTATTGTAAGTTTACAATTCAAAGATTTTTCATAAATTTACAGAGTTGTGCAGTCATCATCATAATCCCATTTCATCAGAATTTTCCCATAGCCCCGAAAAAAATCTCTCATGCCTACTTGCAGTCAAAGAACATTTATAGTTGCCATGCATTTGGGAATGCTTTTCACTCTCATGCCTTTTTTACTCTGTACTTTAATTAGGCTCCTGAGTGGATGAGCTCTAGGATAGAGCAGGTTGAGAAGTTTTTGAGGTTGGAGGGAATCAGCAGACCTTGTTTGGATATTACTTCGTCCAAATTGGCAGAGAAGTGAGCATGAAAATACCAGAAGGCAAACTAGGCAGAAATAGAACTGACCAGACCTTGAAGGTTGGCAAAGGAAATCAGGGCAAGTGAATTCAGGGACAATTGGGAATAGGACATGAAAGGAAAGGAGTACACATTGGCCTTTGTTTGTTTAAAGGTCATATAATAGCACCTGGGACATTTTTGTTAAAACAAGAATAGGTCAGATGGGATGGCTCACATCTGTAATCTTAGCATTTTGGGAGACTGGGCCAGGAGGATCACTTAAGGCCAGGAATTGGAGACCAGCCTGGGCAACATAGTAGACTCCACCTCTACATAAAATTTAAAAAAGAAAAAAAAAACAGGTGTGGTGGCACATGCCTATAGTTCCAACTACTCGGGAGGCAGAGGCAGGAGAATGGCTTAAGCCCATGAGTTTGAGGCTGTGGTGAGCTATTATTATGCCACTGCCCTCCAATCTGGTTGACAGAGCAAGAGTCTGTCTCTAATTCATCAATCAGTCAAGAACAGGACTCAAGAAAGGAGGTACATAAAAGAGAAGTCTTAGTGGTCAGGAATGTGCAGGTAAGAACTTGTAGCCTGAAAAGTGGGATTGCAGAAGCCACTGTGATCAGGCCCAAAAGATACATTTCCTTCAAAGGGGGCATGTTGTGCAGAAATGAATGTTAGGGTCACCTCCCCACTTACTTAGCATCACAGGCTGTCGGAGATGGAATCATTCCTCCTCAGTTTCATCATCAAAGCACAACAGGGAGACTCGGAGATCAGGGAATGAAACAACTCTTTTAATCTCATTCTTGCAAGAACAGGCACCTCTCCGGTGAGAAGGCACACCAAGGCAGTCACAGCCTGCATATTTATGCCTCTAAAGCGCAAGTCCCTCTCCTGACTCCCCATTGGCTGAGTACTTCAGAGGTTACATTACTTTCCCAGATGTCACCTAAGCAATAATTTTGTACAAATAAGGTAAAACAAGCAGCTACTACGTAAATAAGGTAAAACACATGTTTTTGAATTCTGATTGGGTCTCAATGCCCACCAAAGGAAGCCTGCCAAAAGAGAAAGCCTGCTAAGAAAGGAGGAAGAACCAGGAAGTGAAGTAACAAATCGCCATTTTGAAAATGAATCACCATTTTGTTTTTTACAACCTATCACAGAGTTAATAAATGGCAGGACCAAGTGTTGATCACAGCACATTCTGATGCTAAAATGTTCATAAAACCAAGATTTTTTTTTTTTCATCTCTGCTTTCCTGGAAGGCAACGGCCTCTACTGCAGCCTGTGTCTTAGTGTTTCTGTGGAGTACCAGGGCCAGCCCCAGCCCCTACCCGACTGCACCCACCCAGCTGGCTCCCTGCCCACTGCAGGGTGGGTGTGCTTGAGGAAATCAAGATTTTTTTAACAAGAGTCATTTCAAAGATAAATATCATAGACCATATAACTCAATTATGTAAGCAAACTCCATAAGAGGTAAAAAATACTATTTTTCTTCTCATTCTTTTCCACTTCCACCAGAAAATTGAAATATGCATGAG
Organism: Tarsius wallacei; assembly: GCA_963574415.1. Lineage (NCBI taxonomy): Eukaryota > Metazoa > Chordata > Mammalia > Primates > Tarsiidae > Tarsius > Tarsius wallacei. Next base: position 35,525 of record CAUYQG010056848.1, on the reverse strand, counting down.
GGAATGCAGAGAGGAATGCTTTTATCTTCTATGATTTCATAAAGTGTGTTGTTAAGCCCTGTGAAGCCAAAAGGGTATATTTAAGTGCACAAAGGTGTAAATTTTCTTTTGAGATCCACATGGTTTTTTTCTCCGTTAGAACTGAGAGCTTGTCTATGCCTCCCTCTGGATTCAAGAACACTTTTTTTTTCCAGGTAGTGTTTGAGTTGGGATAAAATTGGTGGAAGTAGTCCTTAGATTTTCACCCCTCTCTGGAGATTCAGTTTTGCCACAGAAGAGATACACCCTCTAAAGCACTTTGTCCTGAACTCATCAATCCCAATCTTCTTCTGCCCATTCTCCACCTCCTCTATCTTTTTTTTCCCTTTTCCCTCCCTGAATATCTGTCATCTTTCATTTATATTTTTCCATGACTCCACTACCCAAAGTAGTAGTGTGACACGCAAATAGGTTAATGAGAGGAGGTAGCAATAGAGTGTGAAGGGAAGGGGCAGATAAGTAACAGGAATCCCAGAAAGTGGACTTGTGGTCAAGAGTGAAGAAAGCACTGATTGACTTCTCTCTTCTTTCCTGCCTCCTACTTATTTTAAACCCTAAGCCTTAGTAAAGGTTTCCCGTATCTTGGAATACTACTATATCTATAGTAAAGGTAGAGGTGGGGAGACCAGTTTATAACCATGGTAGTAATGCTGGCAGTAGAGAATGATGGGATGGTTGCAGTGACTGTGGAAGTAAGTGTTTTGATTCTGGGTATATTTTGAAGGAAAAGGCAGGGTTTTCTGAAAAAAAAATTGGACAAAAAAGTAGGAGAAGAGGAGAAGCGTCATAAACCACCTGCAGTGGGCTTGCCATATAATCTAAGATGGGGAAGAGTACAGAAGGAGCTGGGATGAGAATGGGGAGCAGATCTGGTGCTTCCCTCGGGACATGTCAAAGTGGAGCTGTCAAGAGGAGAGCTGCTGTTTTCATTGGTGATCAGGAGAAAGACTTAGGCTAGAGATGTAAGTGTGGGGATCATCAGCACAACAGGGGCATTTAAAACATGAGATTAAGGGAGATTACACTTTAATTCACTGTTAAACCAATATAAAAACATTATGGAGGGACATATAGAATGAAGTTCCCAGGATCAAGTCCAACTAGAGGATGGGGAAGCAAGAAGCCCACAAAAATGGACAGGGGCAGAATATCTGCTCAGGAATATATAAGTCCTTGGTTTTTTGCTTTATTTTGTTTTGTTTTTGAGTCAGGGTCCAGGACCTCATTCTATTGCTCAGATAGGTGCTATGATGCAATTACAGCTCACCATAGCCTCCAATTTCTGGGCTTAAGCGATCTTCCTGCATCAGCCTCCCAAGTATTTGGGACTATCGGTATTCACTACCACATCCAGCTAATTGTCTTTATTTTAAATTTTTTGTAGAGGTGAAATCTTGCTGTGTTGCTCAGGCTAGTCTCGAACTCCTGGGCTCATGCAGTCCTCTTGCCTCTGCCTCCCAACGTGCTTGGATTACAGGCATGAACTATGAACCACTGTGCCCAGCCATATAAGTTCTTGTTTTAGTTGTATTTTGGTTAGCAATTGGAGCTTATGGATATAAATGTTGCTTCACAATGTGCTTTACTTTTTTTTACATCTTCAAAGTATGACATCCTTAGTAATAACATATACACACAAACGTTTGAAGGTAGGAGTGTGTATATTTGAATTAAAATGATATTAAATTAAATTATTTAAATATATTACAGTGTATATATACATGTGCACACTTTAATTCACTGTTAAACCAATATAAAAATATTATGAAACTATTTTCAATTTTAATTATCTTTGAATTGCTGTATCATTTATATCCTATAAAATATTGTTTGTCCAAACAAATATTTTGTCTTTTTTCCAGTTTTGTGTAATTGATAGTTGGCTCAAGTGTTTGGATTTAGTTTAAATTTCATACCACTATAAAATAGAGTTTAGCTATATTCTTTTTATCTGGATAATTAAATTATACTTATAACTTTCCATTTAAGAAGCTATAACTGTTAAAATATATGACATGTTTAAAGAGTAAGGCACTGAATAGGTAGATAAAATTTATGTATACTTAAAATTATTTTGTGAGTGGTGATATTTTTTTTCCACTTCATACTATTTCACCCTGGACACCAACATTGGCTTTTATTGTGGAAAATGAATCTTTCAGCCTCACTAGCTGAGATGCTCATTGTGAAAAGACTTCATCAGAAGCAGCAATGCCTGCTACATGACTCTGCTCCAAGGGAGACTGACTTAGGAGCAAGAGGCAAGAGCTAGGGTTATGTCCCATTATGGTGACTGAAGAGTATACTGGGAAGAAGGGAGAAAGTATATTGGGAGGGTGTTCCAGAAAAACTCCAAGTGTTTCCCTCTCTGCTCTCATGCCATAACAATCAACACAGAAGCAGACTTCTGTGACCAAATGTGGGATTTTTTCCCCACACGCCAAGTCTCAGATACCAGCTCTAATTCCATCCCAACACTATCTATCTGGAGATAGTGTCAGATCTCACAGGTTGAGGGATTTCCCCCCCGACACACCAGTCTCAGGTTTGGGCCTTTGTAACTTCTAACTTACTGGCCTCCAGTTGGGATTCCTATGAATCCCTCTTTGGATTTGATAATTTGCTGAAGTGTCTCCCAGAACTCAAGGAAACACTTGCATTTACTGGTCTACGATAAAGAGTATTGCGGAGGGGATAGATGAAGAGATGGATGGGGCAAGGTATGGAGAAAGTGCTGTAAACTTCCATGCCCACCCCAGGTGTGCCAGCCTCCAGGAATCTACTTGTGTTCAGCTATCCAGAAGCTCTCTGTACCCTGTCCTCTTGAGTTTTTATGGGGACCTCATGGTGTCAGCATTCCTTCTGTCAGTGTTTAAGGCAGGACTCCCGAAGGTCTTAAAACCCACAATCAGAAGGGTGAGGGAAGATTAGAGTCTTGCTTTCCAACAGTGAAGGAAGGCAGGAGAAAGGCCACAGAGACTCTGTTTCCTGAGGTCCAACACACACCATTAGAACAAAAGACTGTAATCAGGGCTAAGGGAGTTATGAGCCAGGAACCATGAACAAAAACGTATGCCATTTAAATAACATACATAAACTCATATATATGTGTGTGTACGTGTATATACAGGTATAAACACACTGTATATATACATTTTAAGAAAGGAAAAAACTGTGTTAAAATTGTAATACTTGATACACACTGGTAACAAAAGATGAATATAAGTCACGTTTGACTCCTGCAATTACAAGAAGTGCTCAAAATGGTTACCATCAGTGTCCAGACACTTCTGATTGTGGCAAACTAAAAGTAACACACAGAAAACTCGCTTAAAATGTGTATACATTTTGTTTGCACCCCGGTATATGTATATATATTTATTTATATATATAAATAAACAAGACCTCAGAGGGTAAAGATGAAAGGGTGATTAAAAAGGTTAGGAAACACTAGTAAATGAGAAGGAAGGGAAACAAAGCAAATTGTGCTGAATATGGGTTCCAAAGTATCCTCGGAAAAGCTAATAGGGAAATAAGAATAACTTAAGAAGGAATTTTTTACCATGATTTTTTTAAATTTAATTTTTTGTAGAGAGAGGGTCTGACAGTATTAACCAGGCTGGTCTCAAATTCCTGGTCTCAAGTGATCCTCTGGCCTCAGCCTCCTGAAGTGCTGAGATTACAGGTGTGAGTCACTATGCAGGAGAAACTTTTGTCAGTCACTGTGCAGCATGATCAAGGGTTTAGAGAGGATCTCAGAGGCAAATCAATGGTAGCAGGTGTCTCTAAAGACACTCAGTTGTCCACCAACATCAGGCTCTCCTGAGGGGCTTATGGCAAATGCTGCAACCTATTGAAGCAGCATCTCTTGGTGTTGCCAAGGTACGTGCATTTTTTTCAATAAACAGCCAGATTCTGTCCTCATCCCCAAGGGATTTTTAGGACTACTAAAATTTGAGCACCATTGAAGCAGGGTTTAAATAAAAAACATGTGAAACATAAGTCTTGGAAATGTCTTTATTAGAATCATAATAGTTCTGACAAGTTCACAAGTGCATCCTAGAAAAAGTGCTACATGCCTCATTGCTGAATATCACTATGGTCATCTTCAAAGTACTCCTCTTGGGAAGCTGTGAACCAATACCAGCACCTAGTCCACATGTCAAAGCAATTTTGGAACTCTTTTTCTGGAATGGCCGTCGGAGCTCTCATCATGAGAATGTCACAATTTGAATTAGAGCAACGAACAAATATTAAATTTCTTGTTAAACTTGGCAAGATTGGAAGTGAAATCGGGGACACATTAGTCCAAATTTATGTGGATAATGCCATTAAGAAAATGACAGTGTACAAATGAATTAAACATTTTTCTAAGGTAAGAGAAGGTGTTACCGTTAAGAGAAATCAGGACTGCCAGTAATGAGTAGAATTGACAAAAACATTGCAAAAATTCATCTAATAGTGCCTCATAATTGTCGGTTGACTGTGAGAAGCATAGAAGACCAAATAAACATTGATATAGAAACAGTTAAAAAAAATCTTAACAGAAAACCTTGGCATGAGAAAGGTGTGTGCAAAAATGATCCCAAAGAAGGTCTTGCATGATGACAATGTACCAGCTCACACAGCACTGTCTGATGAGGGAGTTTTTAAACTAGTAAACAGATAACTGTATTGGAACACCCTCCTTCCTACACTGGCCCCCAATGACTTTTTTCTTTACCCAAAGATAAAAGAAATATTGAAAGGAAGACATTTGATGACATTCAGGACCTCAAGGGTAGTATGACAACAGCTCTGACAGTCATTCCAGAAAAAGAGTTCCAAAATTGCTTTGATGAGTGGACTAGGTACTGGCATCAGAGCATAGCTTCCCAAGGGGAGTAGTTTGAAAGTGACCATAGTGATATTCAGCAATAAGGTATGTAGCACTTCTTCTAGAATGAGATTGTGAACTTAATTGTCAGACCACATATGGATTGGAGACTAGGGAATTTGCAGAATAAGAAGTATGTAGAACAGATAATAAAAGTAGATAAATATTCAGGAATAAAGTAACAGTGAACTGGTGAGAAATAATAAAATGGGTAAAGAAAGAAGGCAATAGTGACAGGTATAAAAAAGAAAGAATGGGAGTGAGCATATGGGAGGCCAGAGGGGGCATGCTCAGAAAGAGGAGAGAGAAAAGACCACACATGGGCTTGGGAGCTCTAGGTGTCCAAGGACTAAGCTCTGGGAAGCCTGTGAGTAGCCACAGGACAACAGTAGGAAGCAAACTCTAATGACAGAAGAGTAGACCTAGGAAAAGGTGTCAAAGCACCCACCACAGAGCCATCTGTGTGGGGGTCTGTAGCAAGTCCTGCTCTCTACTCTCAGAGTTATTGGTATCAAAGATTTTTCACACCTGACTCATCTATATTGCCATATCATCACTTTCTTTGCAGAGACAACATGGAGTTGTTGGACTTACTAAAGACCGTTGTGGATTAAAATCTGTATCCAGACTGAGTTAAAAGGAGTCTGGGGATATCCCAGTTTGTGATACTTGGTCTAGTGACCTTAGAACACTACCGATGGGCTCTCTAGTGTCAATCACACAGTAAGCCATAAAGAGACATAAGTCATTAACAAGGACTATTGTTTCCTTTCTCCTTCTCTCAGTTGTTATTTTTCATTTGCATCAAACTATATAGAATAAATAGTTAAGGTATATTTTATCTGAAGCTCTCACTTCAGATGCTTAAAAGTCTACAAGTAAAAAATTAAGAGCAAACCCTTGTAAGAGTGTCACAAACTAGCATGTGTTTCTTAGCCTTCATAAACCTGGGCCCTAGTTGATGTCTTGTTGTATCTTCTGAATAGCCCTAGCATCCAAAGGCATTTCTTTTCATCATTCTGCTAAATCAAGAAATAAATAAAATATGAGGATTATTCATTATATGTTTGCAAAAGAATATCGTCTCCTTAAAGATTCTGATAATTTTCCCTGAAAAATCATTAATGTAAAAGGAAAAGAACTGAGAATATTTCCTAGATATTAATTTTTTTTATTGGTTTCTGATTTTTCAAAATGAGAAATTAAGTTATGGTGTTTAAATAATTGAGCTGGTAAATGTGGCAGAGATATTCATATATACTCAGTAGGCTGCAAGGTTTTATGGGGAAAAAATGCTTTGACAGTTGGCTATAATGAGATGTAAGCAAGTTTGCACCAGTCTTGTGAATGCACCAATTATGATTCTTCTCTTCTTTCCTATGGCTAGTGTTTTGCTGCTTTCCTTGCTGGAATGCCTCTTTTTGTTTTTTGTTTTTTTGGTTTTTTTGAGGCAGAGTCTCACTCGATTGCTCAGGCAGGTGTGCAGTGGCATGCTTATGGCTACTGTCACCTCAACCAGCTGGGCTCAGGAGATCTTTTTTACCTCAGCCTTCCAAGTAGCTGGAACTACAGGCGTGGACCACCACGTCTGGATAATTTGTTTGATTTATCATAGAGATGAGGTCTCACCCTGTTGCCTAGACTGGTCTCAAACTCCTGGGCTCAAGCATTCTTCTATGGCCTCCCAAAATGCTGGGATTACAGGTGTGAGCCATTGTGCTTGGCTGGAATGCCTCTTTCATCTTTCCTAATGAAACCGGTCAAAGATTCCTTCACTTCATGGAATCCCTGCTCTCATAATGTGCTTAATCAATTCCTAGATGATAATTATGAAATCAACAATTCTTAAATCAAAAATCAATTTGACATTTCTTTACAAGTTAAATAGAAAGCCACAAGGAATAAAAAGGGTGGTGATAAAATAACATCACAATATTTTGTATGCTATAAATATCCCTTTTCTATTCAATAAAATTGTCTTTAAGCCCATTTGGCATTAAGTTATTGTCTCCTCATTTCTCAGCTATTAAAATGTACTCCTTCCTCACCCCTCACCCAGTATCACTGGGGACATTACAGGTAATAAGTATTTAATGATTTTTGTGTGCCAAGCACTATTTTAGGCACTTCATGTGAATGATCTCTGCTGTTACCCACCTCATAGAATTGTTTAGATAATTATTTCCAATTCCCTGATGAGGAAGCAGAAAGCTTCGCAAGCCACACAGCTAGTAAGTGTCAAGCCAGGATTTATATTGAGATTGACTTGGATATAAAAATTCACACTTTTCCTTCCATGCTCTGTGGCCTCAAGTTCATTAGAAATTAACATGAATACTAATATTTGACAAATGCAGTCATAGAGAATCTTCCTAGTGGTTGAGCAAGGACTAGATTTCTTTTACCAAGTCTTAAAAGATATCTTTGTCATCTTACTTAAAAACTCTCAGGACTTCAGAAAAATCTCTCAGGACAGTTCTTATCTGTTCAGTAGGAAATGGTGATGCTTAGAGTTCTATTTATCATTTTCCATTTGCTATTAAGGGCTGCACATACTTTTTCTCTTTGGGTAACTTGCTTTTATCTTTGTTGTTGCAGTACTGGATACCAGTTTATTTACTATTCACCTGAAAACACAGCCAAAGCAAAAGAAGTTCTCGGCAACATCAATCAACTACAACCTCTCATAGCAACCCATGCAGACCTACTGCTCAATTCTGCAAGCCAGCGTTCTCCAGACAGCTTGAAGAATTCTTTAAAGATGCTTTCAGAAAAAGTAAGATCCAAATCACCACTACAGTCGGGAAAAATGAAATACTCAAATCCCCATTGGTGTTGCTTTCTGCATACATTGCCTTTCATAGCATCTGGAAATGTAAAATAGACTAGGTTAAAAAGTAAGCTTCAAAGTATTGCCACAGGATCAAAATGAATTGACCTCATTCTCTTTTCAAATCTTACTGAGCACTAATTTTTTTTTCTTAGTAGGAAATGAAATCTATTATTGGCTGGCGTACATCTTCTCTTTTCCTTGGCATCTTTCATTTTCTTTGGTTTATGGTCTTATTAAGTGAATTAAATTAGGTTTTGAAAATTACTTTATTTTCCTCTGGTGATCACCTATTTTTTATGCATATAAAGCTATACATTTGAATAGGAATGTCACTTCATTTGAAAGCAAAACGTTGATGGGGATTTATATTAGTGACATAGGGCTCTTCCTCTGCCCTAGTTTGCTTTCAACAATATTGTCAGTAGGTAATTTTAAAACTTCCCAGAAGTATTAGTTATTTGAAAAGTAGTGGCATCTAAGCCTTAGGTTTTTTTTGTTTTTTTTTTCCAGAGGTGACTTATTTCTGTATCTGCAGAGAGGAAAGGCAGCCTGCCATGAGGTAGATACTCAGTATCAACTATTAATTAGGGCAACTGTAGAAAAAGACAAATTACTGCTTGATTTTAAGTTTGAAACTGGATATTCTGGAGTCCAGTTCCGATGTACTCAGCTTTCACTTCTGCATGCTAGGGAGATCTTGTAATTTATGATGAAACACTTCCAAAACACTATGCCTGTGAAGAAACCGACCAAAGAAAGTTCTCATGTTATAATTCTAGAATAAGACAAGTGTAGTTCTCCACCTCCCTGAAGAACAAATTCATCAAAACCCAGATCTTATGTGTGTCTATACTTTTTATTCAGGTATGTTAATTTATAATAACAAGACCTTATACTTATTTAACACTTTAAGTTGCATATTTTATGTTTCTCTCATTGGAAAAGAATCATTATTTTCATTAAAAATTAACTAATATTTATTCATAAAAGGTGAGTGAATTACCTAATAAGCTAAGAAGTAATCAATCAAAACTCAAGTCTTCCAGTTCAAAATGCAGCATTCCTTCCATGCCAGAACATGTGCCTCAATCATGAATAGTGAGGAAAATATTGACTCACTTTGTGTCAAATAAGGCAAGAGGCTTCATACCTCATGGTATTTCATTTAATTGTCACAGTTGTGGGGACATCTTATCTTTATTTCACACAGGAAAAGACTTACACTCAGAGAAGTTTAAAAAAATGTGGGAATGTGGGTAACCCCCTCTGGTTCCCTCCCACTCTGGGAGCTTTTATGTCCTCTCAATAAATTCTTCTTTCTCACCAAAAAAAAAAAAAAAAAGTGCAAAGTCATGCATCTACAGTCAAACCCAGGATTCAAACAAAACCAGGGTTCAAACCCAGGTCTGGGTGGCTCTAGTTAGAAGGTCTTTCTGGCGTCCTCTATCTAATATGTGGATTTTGACATTTCCTTATTTTTAAGAAAAATTAAAAATTTCTTTATAAACTCTTCAGCAACACCAGTATTCTAATAGTCATAAATATGTCTTTATGGCTAGGGGAGAAGGAAAAAAAGAGGAAGTTGTGGCATAGAGTAAAACAGTATCATTTCATTTTGGTTCATTTCTTTTTTAGATTTACAGGATAAGGTGAGGTTTCTCTGGGTTCACCTAAGCTGAAAATTTTAGCAAATAGCGCATCACTGCAGTGATTACAGAGAAGTATTTATATTCTTCCTGTGCATTGGACAGGGATTTGTCATTTCATACATCATTTACAACTTCTGCAGTGATGGGGGGGCATTTTTTATTCCTTTAATCCAGAATTGCTCCAACTTTTCCCTCTATGTTTTCTACTGAGTAGACAAGCTTTGTCTGCTAATCAATCTCTCAGTCCTTAAAATCAGAAGGATCTATCTTTTTTTAAAGTTAAGTTTGCAAGCCATTCATTATTTTAAAAATTCATGCCTGGAATTTCAAATAATTATCTAAGCTAATAGTTTTGTATAGTCTAGGAAAACCGAAGTAGCTCACAGTTTCAAATAATGTATAATCCATGAATTCTGCATGAAAGAGAAATCGTTTTAGTGGTATCTTAAATTTAAATATAATTTAATATTAGTAGGATTTAAACTTTAATAAAAGTTTTGTCTTTAAGTTTCAGGTGTCTTGCATACTGTGGATTAAATAATAAGAATTCTTTTTTCATAGCTAGTTCCCTTATTTCTTTTATTGATTCTGAACTAGCATGTTTGAAAAATAAGCACTTAGAGTTGTTGACTTAGGGATTCATCCATAAAGCACATTCAAGACATAAAAGTAATTGTCTAAATTCATGCTCATTAGGGAACTGTGAAGGCTTTATATAAAGCCTTTGAGCATCTGAACATGGAAAAGTTCACTGTCAGACAGTTGGGCAGGGGGTGGGACAGTGACAAAGGCTGAGGATAGCCCAGGCATGGTGATGGAAAAGGCATTCTAGTTTGTGATGAGTTGGCATCTCTCCTCTTAGGTAAGTCATTGCACCGGCCGATGATTGCAATGAAATCATTATCAGTTAAACATATACTCAGAGTCTGGGGGAAAAGCAAAGGGCAAGAGAGAAACCCAGCTTGCTAACAGGAAATATTCAGGGAGTCTCAGAGTAGGCAACATTTGTAGATCAAAAGGCAATAAACATCATCTCCATGCTAGTGAGAGCCAAACCACAGGGTTAGGGCTCCCCGGCAAAATTCAGTTCATCTAAACACCCATTGGTAAAAACAAACAAACACACAAAAAAGTAAAAATAATTCCTGAATGTATACTATTCGCCAGACCCTGTGCCTGACAAAAAGACTACAAAATAGAATAACACACAGGCCTGTTCTTCCCAATAAATTAAAGATTCTTTGTTTTGTTTTTTGAGAGAGGTTCTCGTTCTGATGCTCAGGTTGGAGGGCAGTGATGTGATCATAGCTCACTGCACCCTCAAACTCCTAGAGACTCAAGCGATCCTCCCAACTCAGCCTCCAGATTAGCTACCAGTACTCATCACCATGACTGAGTAATTTTTTATTTTTTTTGTAGAGATTGGGGTCTCGCTGTGTTGGTCAGGCTGGTCTTGAACTCCTGGCTTCAAGCAATCCTCCCGCCTCAGCCTCCTAAAGTACTTAGATGACTGGCTTGAGCTATGATATCAGGTGAAATTCAAGATTCTTGAAGGTAGTAGTTGTAATGATAGTGAAGATGACAGTAATAGCTAGCACTAGTTGGAGGCTAGTGAGAAATACTCTCATGAAGTCTTCAATGTTCACAATTTCATGAGACAGATATTATTATTTTCAACATTTAGTCTTCCTAATCCTATGAAGTTTTATTAATAATCTCATTTTATATAGTTGAGGAAACTGAGGTACAGAAGTGTTAAATAATGTGCTTACAATCACACACCTTATGTTTCTGGCTTTGGATGCTGTGAGCTTAACCACTGTACTGTATCTTCACATGTGTGATGAGTGCTATGATGAATGTACATAGGACTAAGGAAACAAGTGTGGCAACAGAGAGGAAGCATACCTGAAATTTCACAAGAATATATTTTTATAAACTTTTCATGTTCTAATGTGCACAAAGTCAGTTAAATTGTAATTTTAAAAATTCTTAGTATGGCTTCTGATGGATGATTAGTTTGGTTGATACATATTACTTCGTGAAAATACTAAAGAAATAATTTGTAAGATTTTAACAAAAGGCAAACTCTAAGTTTATGTGAATAATTCCAGCAGAAATGACAAAGAAGAGGCCAACATTTTAACATGTGATATAAAAAATTAATACTATAGTGAGATTAAAAAATGCATGTTCTATAGATTAAAGGTATGCAATTCTATGAAAACAAACAAAGAAAAGCAACGTAAAGAAATTCATACTAGACAAAAAAGAAAGAAAAAGGCTTAAATGTAGATTGTGTGTAGGTGTCTCTCATAGCTCAGAAACATGTGTGATATTAGCTTTCAAATGCCCATCACTCTCTCCATTCCATTGAGATTGATAGACCTTGTTTAGAAAGTCATTATTATCCTGCTCATCAAAAAGCACTATTGAGTACTTAATTGTGTGTGGTATTGTACTTGATGCTATATGACAAACACTACATAGACATGGCCCTTAACTTTTACAACCTAAGAATTGAAAAGAATGGGGGTATTTTACAATATTACAATTGCTAAATGGTTAAAGTAATGGGTTTTATTGCAAATATTAGAGTTTATGCTCACCATATATTTGAGAAATTCTCACAGCTTCCAATTCCTAGTATCCTTTCAACTTCAATATACTATACAAAAACATTCTGCTACATTTAAAGAAAAATAAAAATCATTTTATCCTAAAACTTAACTCAAGGTTTTCTTAAGAAATGTTCTGTTTTCTGTACTAGCAATGCCAAGAAGCTAGTGTGCTAAGAAGTTGAAGATAAACATATATAGAGAAGGATATTGATTATGTTGATTACTTATGACTAAGAAAGAACTTGTTTATGGTTTATTCACTTCCATCACACCTAGGGCTATCTCTAGTCCAAAACCGAGGGAAATAACCTGGTGAAGTTTTTTTGTTTGTTTTTTTAGGGTTGGTGAAAATGTGTGATGGGGGCCTAAGAAGACTTGAGATAGCTGATTTAGATAAAAATGAAATTTTAGGCTTAGAACTTACTTATGTTTCTGTTTCTCACAACAAATCCCCTTTAAATGGTAAATATTTAATTGGTGGAATAAGTGAAGTATACAGTAAACAAAATTTGTATTCATTAGAAAACGAGAGAGTAGAACAAATAAAGATGAAAAAGTAAAGTAATATTATGAATGAGACCTATATATAAAATTTATGGAAGCAGAACTTCTGCTCTGTTTGTGACAGAGTAATATGAATCCTTCCACCTTAAGCAACAAGAAAACTGGACACAATGAAAAAATATTTTAGACATTGGTAAATAGGCAACACAGTAATACAACAAACTATGTCATTATTATGATTACCTAGACTACTTCCTAAGGTAGATCCCAGGCCATAGCAAAAGAAGGTGGAACCCAACAGTATCTTCTCATGTTGATGGGACAATGATTAGAGTTTAGGAAGGCCAAGACAGTTAGAATTCACAGAGCAGTATACCAGAGAAGGAGCTTCACAAAGAAAGAGTCCTGGAGATCTCTAATGAGTACCTTTAAATCTCTAAGTACCAATCAATGTATGCATGAGAATAGCCTACCCATCTCCAGAGAAATAAATATTAGAAATAAGCTCGTAAAACAATTCCTGGTGGTCACCCAGGGCTGGTAATAGTTTATCTTCCCACAAGCAGAGTGATAAGACCTTTCAATACAAGGATTTGAGTAAAGTCTTCAGCAGCATATGGTCCTAGTAGTGGGGCTACATTAGTCTTAGATTAGAGGCTGCTCTTGGTCTACCCTAACAAAACTAAAACAAGATTGAAAGGAACCCAATGATGTAAAGAAACTTTACTTCACACTAGAAGATCCAACATGATTTAAAGGAATACGGTAAAATCTGGCAACCAAGAATGTAAAATCAAAATGCCTGTCACCCGATACACATATACAAAACTTGCAATGACTTAGGAAAATATGACCTGTGACCAGAGAAAAATCAAGGGACATAAACATACCCAGAAATGAGAGGGGTAATTAAATTAGTAGATAAGGACTTTAAAACAGCAATTATAAATATGCTACATAGGAGGGGGGGACCCCAAAATCCCAGAAGTTATTTATAAAAAATCATATATTTATTCTTACACATTTAAACTTCAGTCACCTTTAAAGTATTTTCTGTTTCATGTAGCCTATTGAGATTCTTTTCCATGGCTCAAAACAGCTATTGAACTCGTCAATTTTGGTTTCTTTTAGTGTTTCTGCCATTTTTTGCTGTTGTTTGTTACCTCTTCCATGTCGGCAGAGCATTTCCCTTTGAAGACTTTTTTTATCCAGGGAAACAAAACAGTCACTCAAGATACTGGGTGAATAGGGAGTGTGGGGCACAGGGGTCATACCATTTTTGGTCAAAAACTGTTGAACACTCAGTGCAGTGTGGGCAGTTGTGCTTGTAAATTACCCATCATGAAATGGGCAAATCTGTTTAAAGAATCTCAAAAAAAAAAAAAAAAAAAAATTACTGAAGCCAAATAAAGGCTCTCACAAAAACGCTGGCTGGTACACTGATGCCAATGAATTCCTAGAACACTTACCTAGTGGGTGAAGCCTATAGTACAAGGGGCCTACCCTCAAAAGATAATTCTTTTTGGGGGAGGGTCTCCCCTCATATATTTAGAGAATCAGAGAAGCATATGACTAGATGAAAAGTATAATGGAAGACTTAAAAAAGAATCAAAATAACTTAAAAAATGTAAAATATAATTTCTGAAATTAAGATCTATATTGGGTTGAATTAACAGTATTTGGTAATTGTACAACACCAGAGAACTTCCAAACATAGTTTTTGAAGCAACCTAAATGAAGCACAGAGAGAAAAATACAAAAAAAAAAAATAATGACCAGAACATGAACATGAGTGACCTACAGAGAGAGCAATACCAAGATGTCTAACCTATGTACAGTTGGAATCCTAGAGGAAAAAAGAGAGAAGGAAGCAGAAAAATATTGGCAGAATTGGTGGCCAATTTTTTTTTTATTTGACGAAACACTAAAACTGTAGACCTAAAAAGCTCATTACACTCCAAGCAGAATGAATGTAGAAATAGAAACTCAGGTACATTATAATCAAATTGCTGAGAAACAGAGATAAAGAAAAAAATGTGAAGTCAACTAGGGAAGAAAAAACACAATCAGTGCCGAGGCACACCAATGAGAATGATAGCAGACTTCTTATTAAACACGAATACAAGCCAAAAGTAAATGAAGTAACATCTTCAAAAAAAAAGTTGACTTATAATTTTATACCTAGAGAAGATGTCTCTCAATGTGAAATAATGACCATTTCAGACAAAGAAAAGCTGAGAGATTTCACAGCAAGCTTGCACTACAACAAATGTCAAAGGAAAGTCTTCAGAAAAAAGGAAAGGATACCAGGAGAAATCTGAATTTATACAAAAAGGATAGAGAGTGCCAGAACTGGTAAATATGTAAACAGATTTTTTTAAAAATTCAAACTTTTGGTTTTCTTTTCTTTTTTCTTTTTTTTTGAGTCAGAGTCTCACTCCGTTGCCCAGGCTGGAGTACAGTGGCATGCTCATGGCCACCCCAGCGTCAACCTGCTGGGTTCTGGCGATCCTTCCACCTCAGCCTTACAAGTAGCTGGAACTAGTTTTTTTTGTTTATTGTAGAGATGAGGTCTCATCAAGGTGCCTGGGCTGGTCTCAAACCCGTGGGCTCAGGCAATCTACTCACCTTGGCCTCCCAAAGTGCTGGGATTAGAATAGTGGTGCTGAGTGGTACCGAGCCACCCAGCCCGGCTTATTTGATTTTCTTAAACATATTTACTCTTTCAAACAAAAATGATATCAATATATCATGTGGTTTGTAATGTATTCGTGTAGCATAGGCATACTGTTTAATGGAAAAGAATAAAGGGTCTAGAGATAGACTCTAAATATTCAAATTCTAGGCAAAAGCACAGAAGAAATTCATTAGGAAGTTTGCACTCTTGAGATGCTGAATAGTAATAATACTACTCAGGTGGAAATAACAAGTTTACTGAAAACAAACAACAACAGCAACATGAGTCCAGGCTGCTGCTTCTAAACTCAAAAAACTCTTAGTAGAACTCGTTAATAGAGCTGGTTCAGAAGATATGCAGCGATGAGTTTTATAGCCCTCAGCATAAAGATGATAGTTAAAGCTCTGAAAAAAAAAATGGGTTACATTATTAATGAAAAAAATGCTTTTGAGGAAGTGATTAAATGTCCCTTAGAAGCCAATTTACCCCATTTTGGGTGAACAGAAGATAATGAGTCAAAAAAAAGAAATTGTAAAAATCAGTCAAGAAAGATAAGAATTGAGCCTGGTGCTGTGGCTAATGTCTGTAATCCCAACACTTTGGGAGATGGAGGCAGGAGGATTGCTTGGGGCCAGGGGTTTGAGACCAGCCTGGGCAACACAGTGAGACCCTATCTCTGTAAATAAATAGAAATAAAAAAAAAAGAAAATATCTTTTAAAAAGAGGAGAGCATTAAATAGGCGAGTACGCTTAAGAGTTTCACAGGTAGGCACTGCAATTTTGTACAAACTCGGAAAAGTAGTTATGTCATTAATCCAAGGTCAAGTGGATAATATATATGAGTTGCCCACATGTCAAGTAACCTCCTGGCTGCTGATCTAATAATCTTTCCTTTATGGAATGTTGAACCCATATCAAGTGCCCTAATAAAAAAGCATAGCACTAGTTTTTAATCAAATAATTAAAGAATATAAAATAGCAAAATAAACAGGATGTTCTTGCTGAATACATGATTACTAAAATAATAATCACTTGCTTATGACATTGGCTGCTTCTGTATTACAGATGGAATTAGGCTTTGCCTTACATTTTTTTTCAGTGAGAATAAGGAGATTCTAAATAGAATAGGACTTTGCTTAATTTGTTGAGCTCTCTAGTGAAAAAAGAGTGGTTTTAAATGAACAGGCCCTAACTATTCCTCCGCCATTAATATTCAGGAAGTTAGGAAATTCCCTTCACTCATCCCCAGGAGAAGTAATTTTTAGTAGTTTTATACTTGCAGATAATTCTGTGTTTTGCTTTGAAGAATAGTTGTATGGGGATATAAATTGAAAAAACGCCAGTAACTCATTTTTAAGATAGCATTTCCCTTTCATTTTCCAATATCAAAAAATGAAATAGATCTGCCTTAGGTTTAGAATTTTTTCTTTTTATGATATTTTTAAGCTGATATTTTAAATAAAGTGTTTTGCCTATCCCTATGATAACATTTAGACAGCCTTTCTCCTTTCATCTCATGTAGTGCAAACTGAGTCAGAAAAGAAAAAAAGGTTTTCGAAACAGTCCATAGGTAACTTGAAGACATGGTCACATCCTTTCCATGACTTCCGCCTTTCTAATGTCAGCCCAGTTGCAAGAACAGCAATTCAGTAGTTCCCACTCATCTTTGGGGGCTAGGTTATAAGACCCCCAATGGATGCCTGAATTCCCAGATAGTACCGAACCCTGTATACACTGTTTTTTCCTACACATACATGTCAATGATGAAGTTTAATTTATAAATTAGGCACAGTAAGAGAGTAACAACAGTAACTAATAACTAAATAGAACAATTGGCTTGGTGCAGTGACTCACACCTGTAATCCCAGCACTTTGAGAAGCTGAGATGGGAGGACTGCTTGAGCCCAGGAGTTCAAGATCAGCCTGGGCAATATAGCGAGCATTTGTCGCTACAAATAAATAAATATAAATTGGCTAGGCCTGTAGTTCCAGGTACTCAGAAGTTTGGGGCAGGAAGATCGCTCGAGCCCAGGAGTCTGAGGCTGCAACGATCCATGATCTTGCCACTGCACTCCAGCCTGGACAACAGAGTGAAACCCTGTCTCAAAAATATTAAATAAATAAATAATAACAATATACTATAATAAAAGTTATGTACAAGTGGGTTCTATCCTCTCAACGAGATAGTCTCAAAATATTCTGTTCTTCAGTACTCCCCCTCTCCCTGTGTGAGATAACACAATGCCTACGTGATGAAATGAAGTAAGGTGACTGGCATAAGCATGTGTGACATAGCGTTAGGCAACTGTGTAGGGTTACTGGAACCCAAACACAGCAATACTGTGACAGTCAACCTGATAACCGAGATGGTTGCTAACTGACTAAGGGGCATACAGCATTATATGGCATGAATACATTGGACAAAGGGATGATTATGTCCCAGGGAAGGTGAGATAGGACAGTGCAAGCTTTCATCACACTACTTAGAACAGCTGCACAATGTAAAACTAACAAATGGTTTATTTCTTCAATTTACCATTTAATATTTTTAAACCGAGATTGACTGCCAGTCACTGAGACTGCAGGGAAGCAAAACTGCAGATAAATGGGGACTACCGTATTCAGCAGTGTTGAGATTAAGTGACTACATTAATCTCCTCAAGCTGATTTATTTTGACTGTAAAACATTCAGAGTCTACAGTGGTCTACATTACTAAGTAGTGCCGTGTTAAAAAAGAAATTCAGGGGGCCGGGTGCGGTGGCTCATGCCTATAAATCCCAGCACTTTGGGAGGCCGAGGTGAGAGTATTGCCTGAGCCCACGGGTTCGAGACCAGCCTGGGCAACTTGGCGAGACCTCATCTCTACAATAAATTTTGTTTTTAAAAAGTAGCTGGGCATGGGGGCGCATGCCTGTAGTTCCAGCTACTTGGAATGCTGAGGCAGAAGGATCACTTGAGCCCAGCAGGCTGAGGCTGTGGTGGCCATGAGTGTGCCACTGCCCTCTAGCCTGGGCGACAGAGTGAGACTCAAACTCAAGCTCAAACTCAAAAAAAGAAAGAAAGAAATTAAGGGTACCTGCATAATAGACATTTGTATACCTAATTCTGAATTGTACCCCACGTCTTTAAAATAAAACATTTTTAACAAAGAAATTAAGATTTTTCCTGGTCACATGAACATTGCAATGGAATATTTGAATATTTTCTAACTAAATGTGATTCTAGGCACAGGATACTGGTGATCCAGAGAGTTTCCAAGAAGTCAGATACATTTTGTCAGTGCAGACAGAAAGTAAAATATGAGTTATTATTGTAAGATTTTGTGTATTGTATCTAGTTATCCAAAGAAAATTCTAGGTTGTAAAACTGCTAGAAGCTACTGCATTCTCTTCCTTGCCTTTGGTGGTAAATCACCTCAAATGAGATTTGAATAAATGAAGTGGAATCTCTGTATGTGCCTGCTATGGGAAGAAAATGATGGTGATTACAAGTACTGGAGAAGATTTCATTGGGTGTGAATAGATATTTAGCTACATGGTAATTATGAGTATTGTGGAGACGGTAGCTGTAGTAGTAGGAATTCAAAGAAGGCAAGCTGTTTTGCTCTAAAAATAAATCAAAAGAATTTATTGAAACCATCAACAGAGAAATAGTTTAGTTGAACTGAATGGGAGTAAATTCCCATTTTTTAATATTTAAATTCACACTGATGAGCACATCCGTGCTATATGAAAAATTATGTAAATAACATGTTTCCTCATTTTGCTATAACTCTACTGACTAGTTTGAGTTCTGTCTAGCCAATACTCCTATCAGTTTTTTATATATTACCTTCTTATTCTGACACTTCATTGTGAGCATCAGTGAACACTTCTTTTGGTGCCTTTCCAGAAGAAGCTGCCCTTTTATTTTGCTTTCCTAATTTATTCCTTAATAATTTCCAATCATTTATTCTTGTAAATCCTGTTTTCCACGTCTTGTTTTCTCACCTTCAAGGTGACTGCAGTATGACAAATATATTAACAGCGTGTTTACAATATTCAATAGAATTTAGCAATAAAGATAGTTATATGGGCAACGGTGGGCACAATTATGAGAACTGATAGATGTTCAGAACACTTGGAGAGTTGGAGGTAGGGAGGAAGAGGAAGAAGGACAGAAACATCTAGTTTGATGGCAGGTGGAGAGTAGTATGGAATATGGAAATAGTTACCGAATGTGTAAGAAAACTTCAGATCTCTTTCATTTATGCTGCCAATAAGCAGTATGCCCTAAAACAGATCACTATACTTCTTCCTTGGTTTTCTATCTAGTTAATGATGAAGTCAACTTTGAGATCCCTTTCAAACTCTAGAATTTTATAATCTATTGAAAAGAAGTCACTATGCAAATGTGACAAACTCTTATTAGGCACTTGTTTTACATGTGGTTCAACTGGTTTTTTTTTTCATTGCTGATACAACAGGAAGATTTAAAGACAATTTAGTAACCACTAGTTAGGCATGGAACTGTTGACTGCACACTGAGAGTGTACCAAGACGTAATTACATTGAGTTACAGCAATGGTGAAGTCAGCATTACCAAGGGTGTCTCATTAAAAGGTGATGATATCAATTATTATTCAATAGAATGCTGTGAGTTAAAGGAACCCTTCCTAACAGATTACAGAGTATGAATATATTCATACTATGGGTCATTGCTTGACTCATATCTCTATTCTCTGATCGTATTGTTAGGCCACATGTATGTTAAATGTACTGTAATACTTCAGTCTATTACATGGTCAAGCTATTAAAGATTTCACTAGGAAATTACAAAGTACAGCTGTAAAGATCTTTGTTGTTGGGAAGCCTTCATTACTACAGTACTTACTAGGTGTTTGCCACCAGCTTATAGAATCTACCATGCCAAGTTTCACAGTCACGTCATTAACATTGAGCATTACTGAAATGATTTAGTGGAAGAGACCATTTAGGGGATGATAACAAGGAATAAAAGCCCAATGTTTTCATGAGGGAGACTGCTGATGTCATTTCTACTGTTGAGATCTGTCCCTGATGATTAAAAAAAAGACCGAATTTTTCTAAAAGTTGTCTTTAACTCTGTATAAAATGTAAAATTTAATACATGGCTGGTCACATGTATTCTTTTAGGGTGTTAGGAATCACTTGAAAGCTGCAGCAGGTACATGTTCAAATGATTATCCCCAGTGAAATTCATTTTTAAAGGTGGAATTTGGACCTAAAATGGAGAAAGTTGAGGAGACAGATGGTGTTTATAGTGCATTTAAACCCTCAGCATTAACTTTAAAACAGGAGGACTTAAGGCCTTGGCAGTATCCCAAAACCAAACTATTTTCCATTGATTGGTATGAATCACGTTCTCTCTTTTGGTGTCTGTACTTTTTCCGCCCTACGCACCACTTAAGTACCAACAAATCTGCAATTGACCTTTTCTCAGTTCTATACTGAGATGCCTACCCTGGCGTTTCTAATCCTTGTCACTTTCTTTCCAGACAGAGCTTTTTGTACATGCCTTCAAGGATCAGCTGGTGAGGAGTGCTCTTTTAGCACTCTATACTGCAAGACCAGGAGGCATTCTTAAGAAGCCACCCTCTCCTAAGAGCAACACAGAGGAGAGCAGTCCCCAAGACCCGCCCCCACCAATGAGAAGGCAGGACTCCATACCTCATCATTCAGACTATGACGAAGAAGAGTGGGTAAGTCTCTTGTAGATCACTTGCTTCTCAATGGTTAGCCGTGAAAAATAAAGCAAAAATGATAAGACAACTCTGCCATTTATTTAAAAAGAAAAAAAAAAAAAAAAGGAAAGCAGTGGTAATACGGATTGCGGATAAATAGGCCACACTTTTCCTTAGGGAAAAATTTTATCAGGAAGACATATTCCTGATTAGACTTATTTGATATAAAAATTTATTTGCTAGCGAATGAATCATGTATAACCAAGAATTTGTCATCAAAGCAAAGATGCCACAATTACAAGACTATATTATGTCTCCTTATTTAATGCCAAGCTATATAAAACATAAAAATTGTTTTTTTAAAGATAAAAAGCAGACAACCATTCATATTACCACTACTTGGATGCAACAAGTATTTTCATCGTTGCAGTCTGTTATTTTAATCTTGGCACACTTTTTTAAAGCATTCACATTTAGACTGTGGGCATGGAGACGTCTTAAATCCCTCTTGCACGAGATTCTATAATGAAATAGAAATTTTGCTCTGGGTACTCTGACATTGGCAGAAGGATGGCCCCATGAAAGGATCTGAAAGAAATAACTAGTAAAGATGAATAAACAAAAGAAGCAAAACCTGGTGAAAGGAATTCCAGCTGGGCAGAATAGGACAGGAGGAATACAAAGGAGCAAGGTGGCAGGGGGCAGTATGTTATCACTGAACTAATACACATAAATTATCCAAGAGCCCTCCACAGTATATGCAAATTGCACAAACACACACACATACACACACATGGAAACTCTTTACCTCTATATCATATTTTTGAGCCCCCAAAAGTGTGCTAGCTGCATTCGACTTTAAGCTTTCTGTTAGTAATTACTTGTCTTGCTACCCTAGAATTTAAGAGTGTTTGGAGAGTATATTACCTGAAAGGCCCAGGTCTCTCAAAAGAATTGCCATCTGAAGGGCTGTGAAGTGTTACCTGTACTTTCATTTGGTAAAATTTCTATCACAGGAAGCACAGACCTGAGCTTCAAGAGGTAAATGCTGAATAAGTGTTTGATGTTGCTGATGAAGATTACATTTCTCCCACGGAAGCATTTTCAAAAGTGCAAATCTAATATTTCTTCCTATTACCTCCACCTTCTTCTTCAATTTTTTTTTTTACAGCTCCAAGGTGTGCACACCTCTTAACCTCTCTGAAGTTCAATTTTCTCAACTGTAAAGTGAAAATAACAGCACCTGTTATGCTTAGTTCATAGGGGGGTCGTGAGATAAATGATTTACCCCTGTGGATGATGCTCTATTGCCTAGAAAGGCCTAGGCACAAGCATTTTATTACACTTACATATACTACTTATATATAATAATACTGTAATATTATTGTTATGTTTTCATTTTAAGAAGTGTGAAGTCTATAATCTTATTATGAAGATCAGTATTATTGATCCCAAAATGCGAGAATTTCAGGAGTGAGCCACCACATCCAGCTTGAATTGGGAATTTTAAAGAATTTGAGTATATATAGAAAATATTAAATATTTTATTTAATTAAATGTAAAGTGTTAACCTTTTGACAAATAATTGCCATTTTTATATTCAATCAAGTGAGAATGTGGAAATTGGGCATCTTTTGTTTTATCTTTTTTTTTTTTTTTTTTGAGTTGGAGTCTCACTCTGTCGCCCAGGCTGGAGTGCAGTGGCATGTTCCCAGCCACACAGCCTCAACCTGCTGGGCTCCGACGATCTTTCCGACTCAGCCTTCCAAGTAGCCGGAACTACAGGCGTGCGCTACCATGCCCAGCTAATTTTTTTTTTTTTGACTTATTATAGAGATGAAATCTCGCCCAGTTGCCTGGGCAGGTCTCGAACCTGCAGGCTCAGGCAATCCACTCGCCTCGGCCTCCCAAAGTGCTGGGATGACAGGCTAAGCCACCAAGCCCAGTCTATCATTTTCATCTCACTGTATTATGCAAACCCTCCTCCTCACCTTCATCACCTCCTCCCGTTCAAAATTGTTCTTCTCCTTCTCTCCCTCTTTGTTTCCTTTTTCTTGAATTATTTTTGAGAACTTCAATCTAGTAGGTGCTTCAAATGTCAAAGTAAGTAATGCTAGATCCTTATTTCATCGAGCTCAGAGACTAGTGGTAGGTAAAAAGGTTAGCAAATAGTGACAAAATGTTGCAAGAATGATTGGAAAAGACAGATGATAGACGATAACTCCTGCTAATATGATTTCAACTCAAACTTCAACAGAACTTAGGATGGGCAAAGAAGGAAGTGGGAAATGTATCATTAGTTGAGAAGGTTTATAATGAACAATTCCCTTTGGATGGTGTTACTGACACCTGTCCTGCCTGTGCTATACTCAGGGGACATAGGTGAACAGCCCAAGGTCTCAAGCAACTCCCCTAGCCTAGTCTGGGTGTACACAGAATACTGCAAGAATGTGATAGTCATGGTGGGGTTTCCAGAAATAATTCTGGAGATTTAAATGTGAGTAGAAGTCAACCACTCGAGAAAGAGGATCAGCTGGCCTTTTGGACAAGAACAGACAGTAGTTGATATACACAGAGAGGTAGTTGCGTGTGTGTGCATGTGTGTGTGATTATTGTTGGTTAATTACTTGTCTTGTTTTAAAGTTGGTGAAGTTTGAGCATATTTATATCTCGAAGGCCTTCTGAGAGGCACAGAGGTGATAATTGATGGAGCAAGGTCCTTGTGAGAGAAGAAAGAATCAGTGCTGTAGGCAGGTGGAGGGACAAGTGCTAGGCAGAAGTAAAGCTCTATTTGACTTTTGTGAGTGTGGATGGGGCTAATATCTGCTTTTATCAGTATAATAGAATTATGGGTTAAAAGAAAGGGGTGGGAACGACTGGAGGGCAAGTGTGGTAAAGTTTTCAACAGGCACAGAATAAATGGGTAGCTGAGCTCATTATCCACATTTGAAACAATTGGGAGTAATTCCATTCTTTGTAAAGGACTGGCCCAAGGTGGGAGTATCAATTTGCATGGTTGTTTGATTATTCTTGCTTACCCTTAATTATTCTCTTAGTAATACTTCCCTAGTCTTCACACTAGAAAAAAAAAGTCTTAGCCGGGCGAGGTGACTCAAGCCTGTAATTCCCACACTTTGGGAGGCTGAGGTGAGAGGATTGCCTGAGCCTACGGGTTCAAGACCAGCCTGGACAGCTTGGTGAGACCTTGTCTCTACAATTAAAAAAAATAGCTTGGTGTGATGGCGCATGCCTGTAGTTACAGCTACTTGGAAGGCTGAGGTGGAAGGATTGCCTGAGCACAGCAGGTTGAGACTGTGAAAGCCCATGAGCATGCCCCTGCACTCCAGCCTGGGTGACAGAGTGAGACTCCAACTCAAAAAAAAAGTCTCTAATTTTTTTTTCCCCAGTCGGTGAAGGTATGTCATCTCAGTTTCTATTGGTTAAAGAATAGAGAAATAATGATGGCTTGCATTTCCCTCTGCATCTCTTTTCCTACTTTTTCTGAATCTCCTCTAGAACCCGTTGTTTCTAGAAAGCATATAAATGCCTTGTCTGTATTTTGCCACAATTACAAGAAAATCTTTCCCATTCAGAAAAAGTTACTTCTAGTTCTCACCTTCTAATACAATTTTGCTCTTTTTGCAAACACTAACCAAGTTTGATTGTTATATAACATTTTCATTGATTTTCCTTAGCAACTGCTTTCTATTAAAAGGATCCCTACCTCAAGGGATAGCAATCCCTTACAAAAGACAGAAAGAATATTTCACCACAGTCACAAACATTTAACATTATTCTCAAAGCTTTAGCTAACTTTGACAAATTGAGTAAATCCAGAGAAAATGTAGCTAATTGAAAAATGCCTTCAGAGACTGTGCTAGTAAATGAATTGGCAACATAACTTTTTTGTACTCTCTTAATTAGTTGTTAGAAAAGTTTCAGTGCTGATTACAAGTCTAAGTCAACTTCTGGAAGTAATTCAGTGTTTTAAATTAATTTAATTGGGTTTCTATGACATTATATGAAAATATTCCCTGATCAGTTAAATTGGCTTAGGTTTGCAAATAAGCACCATTAAAAAAAATCTATTTGTTTTACTTAATTTCTGATAGTGACTGTAGCAATTACCTAATGGTATTTAGCTTCCTATAATAAATATTTGGGGAGTGAATATGTATTGGTAAATTACTCTTAAATCCTACTCAGCTGATACACATAACAACCATTCTTTTGAGGTCAAGAAAGAGAATCCCTATTTACTCTAAATCAGTGTAAGGCTGTTCTTTCTCTTTTCAACTCATTTTGTTAACAAAATTGATGACAAACGAATCTGGTTAATAATTATGTAGTCAATATGGTGAAGACTGAAACTAAAATGAATGCTTACAAAATGTCATTTGCTGAATTTTACTTATTAAATAATTGAATGCTTTAAGGGTTTGCTTTTCTGAAAAGTTGGTAAACAATTAAACCCCAAAGGAATATTTGGGATTTTATGACAATCTGTGCCAAGAAATAGACTAACATAGCATTCTTCATCTTTTAGTCAGTAAAGATGACATATTGCTTTTCTTTCTCTACATCTCTAGAACAGATGCTTCCAGCAGCTGGGATTCCAAGATTAGGTTGTCCAAAATATGAAAGCATGTCATCTAACCAAACTATTTAGTTGACCTAGTTCTTTGGCTTCCAGCAATTCTACTATTCTTTAGAGCTCTGTGATTTAATTTCAACATTACTATACTAATGGGTATAGGGTTAAATCTGTCGAATCCTATTCAAAGAAATTGTTTTAAAAAATAAATTTCTGTTCCTTTATATTCTGGTCCATTCCAGCAAAGTGCAGAACTAGGGAAAAAAAAAAAACTATTCTTATTATTTAGGCATATCCCAAACCCATTTTTAATTGAACCAAATATCTACATCAGGCAACACATCAGCATCAAAATAACTCAATTAATTCTCTTCTTCATGTTATAAGCATAAATCAAAATTTAAAAATGTAGCCTCCATTGTTAAGGTAGAAGAAAATGTGCTATTTCTTATTATGTAAATATGTTTATAGCACATAAGCATAATGAATTAACTATGTCAATCTGTAATAATTTTTCAATAGTTTTATAGAATTTAGAAACAATAGCACAAAGTCATAGTAATATTTACATCAAACATCCTATTAATAAAGTCTGTAAAACCTAAAAATACTTGTGGCTATTCTATTGCTCAATATGACCAAAGATTGTGTTTTGGAATGAGATTTATATGAGTGACCTTGATACATACCTTACCAATGTCATACAGTTTATTTTGTACTATACCTTTCTGTAGTGATGTCTAGAGCGAATATGAATGCATAAGCTTGATGAGAGTGTTAAAGTGCTGTTTATGTTGCCGTAATTGGTAACAGTGAGCAGAGAGTTGTAAAACGTTGCTGACTGTTGTGGATAAGACATGTTTAGCCAGATGCCTCCACAGTCAGTCTATAGTGATCTGTATTCTCAACTTCTCTTGCCAGCTACTGTACCCATCTTAGACCATAACTCAGGAAAAAAGTTTAGGCCATACATAATGCAGAGTACCTATACAAAATGATATTCAAAAGAGATTTTGTTCAGTTCTCTGAGTGGCTAAAATCATGTTATGGAAGATCACTAACCTGATCTTAATAAGAAAGAAAGAAATCTTTCTCATTCTTTAGAGGTAATTAATTCTTTTGAATTGCTTGATACTAAACTATGATTAAACTTTTTCAAAGCAACACCTTATAGCTCAGTTACTCAAATAAGTAATATATCTGCTAAAATATGGTCGTTTATTTCTAAATTTTGTAAAAGAAAGCATTAATTCTTTCTGTGAACACACAGCATAATGAATATAGAATTATAATCAGTTTTCTATATGTCTGTTTCCTCCATGTGTTCATGATCTTTATAAGCTCCTATAGGAAAAAGGCAATGTCTTGTTCACTGCTGTAGCCCACAATTAGTGGAGCACTCGCATACCAAATGTACTCAATATACATACATAGACTGAATTAATGACTTTGAAGTTTGTCTGAAAATTATTATTCCTATTTGTCTTATTTTGAAACAGAGAATATTTAAATTTAATATAATCCTGTACTATGTTTAGTACCTTTTTTCCTACTTGAATTTATACATCATTTTGAGGAGTTTTATTTCTTTCTTCTTGTGAAATGTACCCAGCGATATTCTTCTCTTCTTAATTCTTAATTGGCTCTAAGATGGCAATTCTAGCCATCTTCAAAATATGGCCCCTTCTTAGTTCATATATCCTAGTGTCTTAATAAACTCTGTTATGACTATTCAAGTCATTTTCAAAATATCTTCAAACTTAGGAATTGGTAAAATTCAAGGTGGACGTTGAACATCACAGACGACAAAGCTAAGAACATGATTAATTGAGATCCTTATAAGCCTCCAGAAATCCAGTGGTGGGAATTTTAACTTTATTTGCTTATCCAGATCACAAAGGTCCTAGTTACACAGAAATAATTTCTCCAGATATTTCCCAGCAAATGTAAATTGAAAGCGACTATTTCTCCCTTGTCCCTGCTTTCTCTTTTTCATCCCTAAGTACACATAATGGGGTTGTATGGTTTTGTTAATCTTAAAATTAGGAGGAGACATTGAGAGCACTCACTCTTCCCATCAGAAAGGGCAGGCAAAGGCAGGGAAAATGAATCTGGCTGCTCCCTATATGGCAAGTGAGTGTGTTCTATCATCTGTTTTCTTGATAGATGGGAAACATTCCTGAACTTCTCCAGTCTATTTCACCCAAGAGAAATGTGCTTTGAATACTTATCCAATATTAAAGTCCACAAAAGGTGATTAAGCAAAGTTCATGACTGTCCATTAAAATGCACAAATGTTCTATTAAAGAAAAGAAACCCCAAATGAGATCTTTATGTGCATACATATTCATGAAATCCTGCCAATTTCTAGATTTTCCCACATGCAGTTAATACTTCCACCCTCAGTCCCCTGTTTTATCACACCTAACACAGTGTTTTATCCACACTAGCTCAACATATTTTTCAGAGTTAATGTAGGGATAAATGAATGGATGGACTTGCTGAGTCAGCAGCTCATCCTCTAACTCAGACTTGCATTTTAATAGATATTTTATTTCCATTATGTAGTGAAATAATGTAGTTATTATGTAAAATAATGTAATGATTTTCTTATGGTTTTATATTGAATGCCATCCTCCCCCTTGGATACTGTCTGGATTTTTATTTAATGTCAGATATTTTGATGTGCCTGTGTATAATGAATGTGAAAACTTGCACACACACATGTTAAAATGTATTATTATATTGAAATCAAGTATCCTTGGACTTTAATACATATGTCTTGTGAATAATGAGATATTACTCCCTAAACAGGAATTTTTGAAACTCCAAAATTAGTAAATAAGTAAAGGAAATGCTGACGTCTATGTAGTGGGACTATTGACTTGAGTCAGGGTACACAGAGTTAGAAAGAATCAATCTTTGAAAAAGATTGTATGCAGCACACTAACTGATAATATCATACACTTCATCCAGTTGTGCAAGTATCTAATGGTGTGTGGATAACATCCAATTACCAATTTAAAATTAAAAGCTTTAGTCAATCAGTGGAATTTTCCCTCTTATTATTAAACAAATGCTTTAATATTTTTACCAAATTGAAGGCTTTAGTATGATGTGGCATTTATTAGGGTGAACTCAGCCATTAAGAGTATGAGCTTGGTTCTAGCTTCAATTTGAACTGCACATTTACTAAAAACTTCTTATACTTGTACCATAATTTCTTTTCACTCCTAAATAGCAGGTTATTAAATCAATCAACAGATGTTCATGAAGTATAAATAGTGTGAGCGGTGCTATAGACACTTATACGAAACCTGATCTTAACAGGCATATCAGCTAATTCATGTAAGACGATTAGCAGTCACGAAACAAGCAGAACTATTGAAAGATATTCCAAGAGTTCAGGAAGTTGTGTGATACATATTAAAAATGCCAACATATTCAGAAAGAGGTTATGTGAGAGTTGGAAAAGATGGAGAAATAATCACTTCCATCTTTCATTCATTTTTTTATTCCTTCTTCTTTTATTGATCTATCACCTCTCGAGGACCAGGACCTGAGAATAAAAGGATTAATAAATTATAGTCATTTCCCTTCTATAGCCTATTGTCTATTAGAAATCAACAGTATTATTAACTATAGTCACCATGTTGTACAATAGATCTTTTGAATTTATATATTGTATTCATGAAAAATGTTAAGTGGAAGTTAAGGGTTCTCACCACAAAAATGACTATATGAGGTAATGCATATATTAAATATATAGCTGGCTTTAGTCATTCTACAGTGTTTATGTATCTTAAAACATCAAGTTGTACATAATAAATATATACAATTATATATGTAAATTTCAAAAAAAAAACCCCTGTAAATAATAAAACAGAAATAGTGTTAAGGAAAGAGAGAGAGGAGAGAGAGAGAAGCATGAAGAATTCTTGGAGATGGTGGGATATGAAAGGATGAACATTTAGATTGATGGAAGATAAGGGAGGTGTTCTTGGCATAAAAGTCAACACGTGTCAAGATATTAGAAGTATTAATTCCTCCAAGGTGTCCTTCAAATAGCCTGGTAAATATGTGTTGATTTAATGTAACAGCATGTTTCTAGGATAGCCAGGAGACTGATCTGAATGAAGGTTTCATTTTGAAGACTAATGAGAAATAGGAAGAATTATCTAGGTCTGCCCGGCTATAGATGTGTCTCCAGACTGAGATAAGAATGCAATACTGCCTGCTTTTGACTAGAAGTAAAGAAATAAGCATGGTGATCGATGAAGATGAATGTGACACCCGTAGAGAAACCTGATTTTGTGATAGCTAATAATGTAGGTCTGGGAAAGATCGAAACTAGGCGAATATGGAGAGTTCAGTCCTGGAGATCAGTAGCTAACTATCTGGGTCTACTTGTCTGAGTAGGGACTGAATTTCTGGGTAAGGCCAGGAGTGAATTCCAAACTGAATATAGTCATTGGGAGATGAAGAGCAGGAATTTTTACATGAGGAAATAGGTGAAGTTAAAACAGGAGGACCAATGGGAAGCAAAGGTTGGGGAATCTCATTTGATGGGTGTTGTGTATCTGGTTGTTTTTAGTATGTGTGTGTGCTAAGTATATGTGTATGTGTTATTTACCTTGGGCCATATATGTGCCAGGTGGAAACATAGAAGATTTTAAATACAACTAAGTTTACCTAACAGTCTGGATAAAGTTAAAATTCAGAGAGAACAGCTACCAAGCTATTGGAGGAGCAAAAGTTTGCAGTATTAAGGAACTTGGCCCGTATAGAGCACATTGCTCTCAATCAACTCAAGGATAAGTGGAGGCTTCTTTCTAAAGATGGGACTGGACTTGCTAATTCACTGACTGTTTCTCATCAAAGTCTTCAGAAATTGGTAATGACAAGTGGGAAATTATCCATGGAAATGGAAATGTGACAGGGCTACTTTGTACCTCCATATTGTTTCTGGTGTAGTCTTCACATTCTTGCTGATCAAGAACTGGCCTTAGAAAAGTCAACCAGCTAAGCATTACTGAGTATGTTTTTTAGCTACTGATACAAAGCAGTAAGGATTTCTCTCAGTGCTACCAAGCTCATAAACACGTGGCATGCTGAGTAAGCAACATGCCCCCTACCCTCATGACTCACTCTGCCAGGTGTAATATCCCCCTGGCTGCATTCATCAAATTTTTTGCGTCTACTGGCACTGTGCTTGACCTGCATGTTAGCTTAGGTCCTAAGCCAGAAATAAATCAACACCTGACTCAGAATCAAATAAATATTGCTGCTAGTTCCCCCACTGACTTTATGCCCTCTTTGCCCAGTAAAAGTTTATAGCCACTTCACCTCCAAAGAATAGGGTTGTTGTGAGTTTAAAGATGTCAATTAGGCTCCATGTAATAAAGGTTAGACTTTAACCCACTAATTTCTCATGACTTCCTTCATATAGCAGAATCATGGCTGTTATTTCTGGGGAACAGCCCCAGCAATCTGTTTTCTTGTTAGGTAATGGTGGTTGCTTTTAACCCTCTTATGTGGTGGAAGAGTTCACCCGTATCTCAAGGGGCTAGAAGCCCCACATTACTGCAGCTGCATTCTTATGCTCCATTGTCTTCTCACTAATCAGCCTTTCTTCATCATGGGAGCAATCTGAAACTAATTGTGTGATTTTAGTACAGAAGAAAGTGGGGTAGGTCCCAGCCATACCAGCAATCAAAGCAAAAAAAATTTCCCCTGTGGACCAGCACAGTGAATAAAAATCATCAGAACGAAAAGGTATTTTTGCGGGTAATTTTCTTCTTTGTATGTTTTCACAGAGATTGGAAAGCGGCTTGTTTAGGAAAGAACTCTGATATTCAAGGCTCCCCTTTAAATATCTTTCCTACCCTTTTTTAAAGTATCCTAGTTTCAAAATAATTGGCCTCTTGTACTTCAGTCTCCTAGTAATTGAATTATCATCTTTCCTCCTTGTAACCCACACTCTGTTTTGTATCTTGGTCACATGGATGGATTTTGGACCTTGATCCTGACACTGTGCTCTATTAATGCAGGTCACTTATTTTCTTTGAACAAAGCACAATAACCCTTTAACGGAGTGACTGACTGCTCCATCCCTGCTTATATGACACTATTGATCTCAGAATTAAGGGATATGGAACCAGCTTGTCCTCTTTGTTTTTTTGCTTTTTTTTCCTTTCTTTCTTTCTTTTTTTTTTTTTGAGTAGGAGTCTCACTCTGTCACCCAGGTTGGAGTGCAGTGGCACACTCATGGCCACTGCGGCCTCTACCTGCTGGGCTCAGGGTGATCCTTTTGCCTCAGTCTTCCAAGTAGTGGAACCACAGGTGTGTGCCACACACCCAGCTAATTTTTTTTTTTTTTTTTTTTTTGAGTTGGAGTCTCACTCCGTCGCCCAGACTGGAGTGCAGTGGCCACTCCCGGCCACCGCAGCCTCGACCTGCTGGGCTCCAGCGATCTTTCCGCCTCAGCCTTCTAAGTAGCTGGAACTACAGGGGCGCGCTACCACACTCAGCTGGTTTTTGATTTATTGTAGAGATGAGGTCTCCCCAAGTTGCCCAGGCGGGTCTCAAACCCGCGGGCTCAGGCAATTCACTCACCTCAGCCTCCCAAAGCGCGGGATTACAGGCTGAGCCACCGAGCCTGGCTACCCCGCTAATTTTGTTGATTTATTGTAGAGACAAAGTCTCACCAAGTTGCCCAGCCTGGTCTCCAACCCCTGGACTCAGGTGATTCTCTTGCCCCCACTTCCCAAAGTGCTGCGATTACAGGCGTGAGCCACCATACCTGACAGAGCTTGTTCTCTATACAGAGTCATCTCTTACTTCAGGATCTGTTGGACTCATTTCCTTTTATTTATTTATTTTCTTTATTGTAAAGATGTGGGGTACAAGTCAGGATTAGGCCCATAAGTAGCCTACATGTGGTGAAGTTTGGGCCTCCAACTGGTTCTCACTTTGCTTGGTTTAGGATCAGGCACCCTTAGTGGTGTTATGTGCCCTCCCGCCCCCAGCCTGCTGCCGATCTCCTCTTGTAGTACTGTGATAAATGTTCAGGGTCCACTTATGAGTGAGAAACGGTAGTATTTAGTTCTTTGTTCTGTGATAGATCACAGAGTATGATGGACTCTAAACCCATCCAAGTTGCCAAAAGGTCCATAATTTTGTTGTTGTTTATGGCTGCATAATACCGTATCATGAATGTGTACCACATTTTCTTTTCAAGATTCAGATAACTAAAACCTAATCTTGTTCCTGTAAGGTTGCACGCCTCTACTTGGTCCTTCCTGGTCTCCTCCTGACTTCCCCTATCTAGTTTGTGGTACTGTGCACCACAATTCTGTGGGCATTGTGGAAGAATCGAGTCTTTTAGAGTCATACAGAATGGAATTTCTAGTCCACATATACCGTTTTAATGTTGAATGCTGCTCAAAAACTGAGTCAAAAAAACTTAACTCTAAAAACGGAGTCACTAATATTAATCTTATACGGTAGCTTTGGAAGGTTAAATTAGCTAATGTGCATATACCACATGAATGTCAATACCAGTCCTTAATGTGTCTTTGGGTTGGGTCACTCCTTATCCTCCCTCCCTGACTTCCTCCCACTTTCTCTGCCTTTCTTCCTTTCTTTCAGCAAAACTTCCTGAAGACCAAGTCCTGTGCTACACAGTGAGGGCACAGCTCTCAAATAAGTCACCATCTAACATTAGAGATAGTGGCACATACCAATAACAACCCTGTAGAGGCCATAAACGAGAAGGAAGCCATGACCACCAATGCTCAGATTTTTCTCACCACCAGCTAGGGGCCTCCTCTCTGAAAGATGGGGACTAGAAGGAGTCTGCTCAGGGTCTGCTGCAGCATACCTTCCAGAAAATATTTGATTATGCATAAATTGTGTATTGATGTTACATAAGAGACTGCTCCACTCCCATCCCCAACAAACATCCTTCCAGGTTCTGCATCCCCTAAATATTACTTATGTCTTCTGTTTATCATATGACCCTCTGCTACATGATGGTCTCATTCTTCACTGTGCCCTTTTGGCCACTGAAGATCTCTTTACTGGCTGCAAAGATGAATTTTCTATCTGTGGAATCCTTAATTTGGGGTATCTGTAAAGGAAGAACAATATATACATGTGAATTTCAAATTTTCTTTTTAAGTACCTTTATTTTCAGGTTCTCCAGAGATGTGATTGAGAAGTTGATCTATTCCTCATATTCCTTGATCTAAGAATGGCAGCATGCCATACTATTGATCTTTGATAAAAATATAAAGTTTCTATGACTGGGCACTGTGACTCATACCTATAATCCCAGCATTTTGGTAGGCCAAGGCAGGAGGATTACATGAGCCCAGAAGTTTGAGATGAACCTGGGCAATCTAGTGAGATCTCATCTCTACAAAAAAGTCGGAAAATTAGTGGTGCACACCTGTAGCCCCAGCCACCTGGGAGGCTGAGGAGGGAGGATCACCTGAGCCCAGGAGGTCTAGGCCGCAGTGAGCCATGATCATGCCACCGCACTCCAGTCTGGGTGACAGAGACCAGACTCAAAAGTAAATAAATATCAAATAAAAGATCCTTTCAACATAGTCAACAGAAGATTTGACAACGTATGTACAAAGGCAGTCTGGAAAATTGAGAGGAAACTCCTCCATCAATGGCAGAGTTTATGCCTAATATTAGCTGGAGAGTTTTCAGTTTAATTTCCTTAAAGATGTGGTTGGTGGTAGTGATTAAGCATATTCAGAATAGCGGCCACAAAGTTTGTTGTTATGGTCTGGAATATAAGCTCCTCACCAAATTCCAACGTGGTTGGGGTTAGGACCTTCAGGTTACTGACCTTTCCCCAGAATTTCCTTCTGGAATAGGTGAGCTTCCTTGGCACTCCTGGCTCACGGCTCAGAGGTTCCCCCACCTCATTTTCTGAGACACCAGGTGGAAGATGATGTAATCTGTAAATATGATTGGCATCTGACATTTCCTTAGAGAGAAGTGCTTTCAATTCTTTGGGGGGAAAGATCTGCCATGAGGGGAAAGATTGTTATAATTGTTTGTGATTAATAACACACTTCCCACTCAAGATTACAGGGTGAGGGGGAGCTTCATTCATTTAGGAAAGCCAGTAAGTATTGGATTTGATTTTGCCAAACTATAATAATTTTACCAAACGCTTTCATAGAAACCACAGCACTTGGCTTCCACTGCAGCTTGGTGAGGTAGGAAGATGGAGAATTATCCTTCCAAGTGAGACAACTGGGGTTCCTCAGAGATGAGGTGTTTTTCCCAAGCGCTCATGCATAGGTAGCTTGTCACATAAATATCTCAAAATTATCTTTCTACCTTTGAATGTGCTGCTTTTCTACAAAAGCCTATTCCTTGCCCAGCTAACATATGCATGTCTGAACACTTAGATTTTATAAGACAACCATCACATAATCTAAATTCAACTCTAGTTTTTGTTCCTCGATGTTTCCTTCCCAAAATTAATTGATATACTTATAAACTAGCAAAATTAGGCAAAAGATATACCTCTGAGGAAAAATAGAAAAACCACCAAGGAAGTACTATAATTGAGTATTATCTTTACACTAATAGATACTCCAGGTTCTTGAAATAGCTCGGTTACAGAGAAAACACCTTCTGGAAGGTTGCTCTACAGCATGATTCAGGAAATGCACCATAAATCCGTTTGGCTTTTATGCTTGGAGAGTCAGTGCCTTCATCCAAATGAAGCAGAAAGAAGAGCCAGGGATGACAGACTGACAGGCTTCCATCATGATAACTATATTGACACTTTGTATTTAAAAAATTAATAGCATTTTTTTATGAATGAAAGAATTCCAAGTCAGGCGTGGTGCTGCATGCCTGTAGTTCCAGCTTCTTGGAAGGCAGAGGCGGAAGGATCGCTGGAGCCCAGCGGGTCGAGGCTGCAGTGGCCGGGAGCGGCCACTGCACTCCAGTCTGGGCGACAGAGTGAGACTCCAACTCAAAAAAAAAAAAAAAAAAA